>PITA01000602.1:0-53213 GCA_004023965.1 Spilogale gracilis
GAGGAGGGGCATGGAGGGTTGGGCAAAATGGATAAAAAGGATAGAGAGATACAAGTCTCCAGTTATGGCATGAATAAACCATGAGACAAAATGCGGAGCATAAAGAATACAGGCAATGACATTATAATAGTGATGTAATGGAACATACAGTAGCTCTACTTGGGGTAAATGTAGCATAATGCATAAAATTATCAAATCATTATTTTATATACATGAAACTTATGTAACATTGTGTAGTCATACTCTGAATGAATGAATGAATGAATGAATGAATATCCTACTTCCTACTTTTCACAGAAATGTGATTCAATCAGAATTCAATTTCTACAGATTTCTTCCACCAAAACTACTCTCTACACCAGCATCTGGTAAAAGATCACAATGAGCGTATTTGCTTACTATATTAGAGATTTTAAGTGTTATTATATATTTATGTACATGATCTCAATTATTTTCTTTTATATAAGGACAGTCACCAGTGATTCTCTCTTCCTTTTCTCTTAACTCATCAATTTTTCCTTCTCTAAATAGTTGTTCTTATAAGCATATGAGCATACTTTATCCTTAAAGAAATATATAAGATTATTTCTCTTGAATACCTGTATCCCTTCAGGTATACTCATTTCTCTGCTCTCCTCTATCAAGACTCTTTGAAAGAGTTGATTGGACTTAATACCTCTTATCCTATTCTCTCTTAAACTCACTCCATTCAGGGATTCAATTCCACCATTCTATTGATACTGGCAAAGATCACCAATGACCCCTATCTTGGTAAAATGGACTAACATCTATACTCTTGTTGCCTGGTCTGCTACCACCTCTTGCCTGCACCATTAGTTTGTCCCTCTCTTCACCCTCACTTTCCCAGGACCTATCATCAATACAGTGACCTCTGTGACAGTAAGTCACATTGTGTCACCCACTCATCAAAACCCTATTTCATGTCATAAAAGCCAAAACCGCTGACCATGGCCTACTGAGCCCTCTGAGAGCTTACCTACCTCTGTCCATCTGAATTCATTTCTGCTACACTCTCTCCTCCTCAGCCCACTCCAGCCACACTTTCCTGAGAAAGCCAGAACAGTCCTGCCTGAGTATGTTATAGACTGATCATGGAGCAAGATTCCTCACGTCCTACAAGTTTTTACTCAAAAGTCACTGTCACTAAGGCTAAACATTTTTGAAAATTGAAAATTAAAACGAACCTCTCCTCTAGCACCTACCATCCCATTTACCCTGTACATTAGCCTTCATAACATTTCTCACCTCCCAATGTAGTACATAGCTTGCTGAATTATTATACTGTCTGTCATCCCAGGGGTGTTTTGCAATCGCTCCTATCAGCTCAGTGGACCTGAATGAAGACATCCCTTGCCAACTCTGTATCATGGTAGCTTTAAATTGGCCATTATAGGAGTATTTACTACAAAATCAGCAAATAGTACAAATCAGAGCTTGTAATTTACCAGCATATCACTGGTCTTCCTCCTCTGGAGCATCAATCTCCCCCATTATACTGGAGCAAGAATTTTTTTTTTAAGATTTTATTTATTTATTTGACAGAAAGAGAGAGAGAGAGAGAGAGAGAGAGAGAGAGAGAGAGAGAGATATCACATGTAGGCAGAGAGGCAGGCAGAGAGAGAGGAGGAAGCAGGCTCCCTGTTGAGCAGAGAGCTGGATGCAGGCCTGGATTCCAGGACCCTGCAGAGGCTTTAACCCACTGAGCCACCCAGGCGCCCTGGAGCAAGAATTTTTATTTATTTTATTTGCTGCTGTTTCCTCAACACTGAGAATAATACCTAGTACGTATTATATGATTTAAGAAATTAGTAAGTAAATGAATAGAGAGTTGGATATGATTTTGCTCATTCAATAAGTAAATATGCTAAATCATATTACAAGGGTTTCCAAAGTTAGAAAAAGAAGTATGGATTGCTAGAATAAATCCAACATTACAATGATGAATTTTCTGATATGCATAAATGTTTTAATTTTTTTGAAAGATTTTATTTATTTATTTGATAGAGAAAGACATAGTGAGAGAGGAAATACAAGCAGGGGGAGTGAGAGAGGTTGAAGCAGGCTTCCCGCCAAGCAGGGAGCCCAATGTGGGGCTTGATCCCAGGACCCTGGGATCATGACCTGAGCTGAAGGCAGATGCTTAACAACTGAGATACCCAGACACCCCATAAGTGTTTTACTTTTTAATATGTTGTTTAAGAAAGATGCATCTATAATTTTCAATATGATTATCCTGTTGGTTCCGTTCTTATGGTGCTTTTGTTAAGTTTTAGTGTCAAATTATGTTACACTATTACGTGAATTGAGGAGAATTATTTCAATTTTCAATTTTCTGAAAAAGTTTATATAAGATTAGAATTATGTGTTTCATAATTTGAATATTTGGTAGAATTAGCCTAAAAAAACCATCAGACTTTTCTTTGGGGAAAGATTTAATATAGTTTTCTAAATGAGTTTAAGACTGTTGATATTTTCTGTTTCTTCTTAAATCTATTTTTATTACTTATATTTTTTTTAGGAATTCATTCCCTGCAGACATGCTCTGAATTAATTAGCATATCATTACTTTAATCTGTGCCATATCTATGGTTAGGGACCATTTTTCATGCCTAATATTGTTATTCAGGTTTTTCACTCTTTATCTGGAAAATTGAATTGTCCATTTTATTTGTCTATTCAAGGTACAGATTTTGTCTTTTTTTGATCTTTTCTCCATCATATATTTGTTTTACTCTTTCCTTAATTTACCCCACTACAATTATTTTAAGTGTTTTTTTGTTTTTTTGTTTTTTTGTTTTTTTGTTTTTATTTGACAGAGAGAAACACAGCCAGAGAGGGAACACAAGCAGGGGGAGTGAGCGAGGGAGAAGCAGGCTTCCCACCGAGCAGGGAGCCCGATGTGGGACTCGATCCCGGGGCTCCAGGATCATGACCTGAGCCGAAGGCAGTTGCCCAACCAACTGAGCCACCCAGGCGCCCATCCACTACAATTATTTTAAAAATATTTTCCTTCTTAAAAGTATGCTTACTTTATATGGTAGGCAGAAATCTAAAAATGGCCCCTAGGTTCCATACGCCAACCCTCAGAACTTGTAAATGTGAGAAAATAGCACTCCTATGTTTATATCATGTCATATGGTATGGTTGAATTTAAGATAGGGAGATTATATGAATGGATATAATAAAACTCATAAGCCTTTCAAAAACAGAAAGTTTCCACATCTGGTATAAGAAGAGACTATGATCAGAAACTTAAAGTAAATTTGTTGTGCCACTTTGGGGATTAAAAATGCAGTTAAATGTGTCCATGTAATGGCATTCTGAGTCCTGGCAACTTGTCTGTGAAGGTGCTGTAGGAAAATTCTAGGTCACTTTCCGACAGACCAAATGCTTGCCAGGAATTTCTCATTCCCAAATACTCCTATAGTTACTTAAATAACCTTGGAAACACATTTTGAGAATAGCAGAGGCTCCATTCCGTTTCTAAATGACTTATTCCCATGCTTTTTTGGGAGGGAGATATAAACTCGATTTCACTTAAGCCACTGTGTGATAGTCTCTTTTAATCCTAGCAGCTTGGACTGTACCCTAACCATCACAATATAACTAAAAGTCACCCTCTTGATTTTTTATGTCCTTAATCCCTCTTTCAAATTTTTTATCTCCTCTTCACTCTGTGCCTCTTTTCACTGTCATTCTGTATTGTCAGATTTAACATCCAGTTTGCTAATTCCCTCTTCAGCTCTGTCTAATTGAATAGTTAGCCTGGTCATTAAATTTGTAATTTCAATCATTGTGTTTTACAACTGTAACTGGTTCCTTTGCAAATATACCCATGTTGATGTCATCAGTATCTGCCCATTAGTGGTATTTTCAATAGCCTGTAAATCTTTAAAAATAGCAACTCTAGGGGTGCCTGGGTGGCTCAGTTGGTTAAGCAACCGCCTTCGGCTTGGGTCATGATCCCGGACACCTGGGATCAAGTCCCAAATCGGGCTCGCTGCTTGGCAGGAAGCCTGCTTCTCCCTCTCTCACTTCCCCTGCTTGTGTTCCCTCTCTGGCTGTGTTTCTCTCTGTCAAATAAATAAAATATTTAAAAAATAATAAAAATAAAAATAGCAACTCTAGGGGCACCTGGGTGGCTCAGTGGGTTAAGCCTCTGCCTTTGGCTCAGGTCATGATCTCAGGGTCCTAGGATCGAGCCCCATATCAGGCTCTCTGCTTGGCAAGAAGCCTGCTTCCTCCTCTCTATCTGTCTTCCTTTCTGCCTACTTGTGATCTCACTCTCTCTGTCAAATAAATAGATAAAATCTTTAAAAAAAAAAATCAACTCTACCAGGGTGCCTGCTGGCTCAGTCAGTTAAGCATCTGACTTGATCGCAGCTCAGGTCTTGATCTCAGAATTGTGAGTTCAAGCTCTGCATTGGGCCCCACAGTGGATGTGGTGCTTACTTAAAAAGAAATAAAATCTACCAATAATCCCCAAATTGGAAGTCTTTAATGTCCTGACTGTGTAATTATTTATTTCTGCATTTCTTACTCCTGATGGTTAGTGTCATGATTTGTTTAATAACTTTTTATTGTGAACACCTGTCCTTTCCAACTTTATGAGAGTTTATGGAGATGAAATCTAGGTTTAAAATATGTTGTTCCAGTAAAGATAATAATTTACTTTTGACTAACGCCTCAAGGACTACCATTTAGAGTACATTTCTTTATTACATTTTCTTTGGGAAGTGGGTTGGGAGGCAGGGAGAATGTTAATTCCTCAAAATTTCGAAGATTATTGCTTGGAATTCTCATTTTATTTTCTTTATAAAAAGTTATCTCTTAGACATAGTATGTCAAGAGTACACGTTCACACATCTTCCACTGTAGTGTGCATTTATGCTTTATATTTTGTCACTGAGAATGTTGGTCTTTAATGCATCTAGGTGCTTGTAGTTGTTCTAAACTTCTATGTGTTAGGTCATCAAGAATGAACAAAATCCCCCAGCAGATTCTAAGTTCTTGCTTTCTCCTCCTGATTTGGCCTTTCATGTATTTCATTTCTTTACTTTTCAACTGGATCAACAATGCATCGAAAAATACATATTTAGGTGTGACTTACTAGAAGATGCTTTCTTGTCCATCTAAACTTTCATACTTGTAGATAAGTTTTAATTTTCTCCATACCATGTATCATTACATTTAATTATCTTGTGATTTTTTTTTTTTATTCTTTAGTTTGGGGTTTTTTTTTTTGGTCACTTGCCTTTCTTTCCTTCTTTCTTTCTTCCTTCCTTCCTTCCTTCCTTCCTTCCTTCCTTCCTTCCTTCTCTCATTCTTTCTATCTATCTTGCTCTCCTTTTTTCTTTCTTTCATTTACTTCTTCCCTTTCTTTAGAATGTAACATCTTAAGATGAGATACTTCGCCTTATTCACTGCTGTATCTTCAGTGTCTGTAACATTGTCTGTCACATAAAAGACACTCAATAAAAATTCCCCAAATAAAAAAATATATAATATTTTAATATGTATAATCATAAAAATACGTATATACACTTATATGCATGCATATATTATATGCAAATGTATATATATATATAATTCCTATATAATTTGAATTTGAATCATCTTTTCTTTAAACAATCTAGTCAGTCATAGAACACTATAATTTTAACATATTGTAAACAAAACACTAAGATCAAATACATATCACAAAAAGTAAGGAATTCTTACTTAATTGCATTAAGTGTTTGGTAAAAAGGAAAGTGGTAGTTCTTTGGACAAAATTGGTTATTAACATGACAGACATAGCAGACAAATATGTACTTTTAAAGTCCCAAGTTATTGTAATATATGTAGTCACTGAATGTTAACTTTAATTCCAGGTTGTCACTCAGGTTTGCATCCTTAACGCATCATTTCTCTGGTGGGTTTGAAAGGTGCTATATTAGAGATTGTCACTTGGAGGTTTGAAGCACCTGGAGTTACTATAGTATGACTGACATGAACATTGAGCAGTCCTTTATAGCCCTTGCCAGCATGCCTTTATCCTGAGTAAAGAGAGTAGATTAGATAATTGGATGGTTCAGCAAGAATTCATGTATGTGTATTTGATGGAAGCAAAAACATGTGCTCAAGAATGCAAATTTGAGGATGAACTGTGTTTGCTGTAGAATGAACATTGAAATTGGGGTTTGGAAACAAGTTTTAAGCCTAACTTATCCTCTTACCAGGCATTTCACTTAACCCTTCTAGACCTCAGTCAATTTATCTGTAACTCAAATATTCCTCAAACGTGTAGACCTTTCCAAAGATCAAATAAAGTCTTAGAGTAAGTTATCCTCTTCTGTGGAACTCAGTATAAGATGAGCTTTTACTAGACTTTTCAACATTCTTATGAAGAATACATGATTCCTGTCCCCAAATGTTTTCCCCAAAGTAGCTGGTAAATATAACCATAGCGTTCCACATGAAAAAAAAAAAAAGTCTTATTCTATCATCTTAACGAAGAAAAGTTGGGGATTCCTTAGAGGTTCTTAGGGTTATTCAGTACTATCTCTAAACTAGCCTAATGCTTGAATTCTTGGATTGTGGATGATACTTTTTACTTACACCTTTGAGGCACACATCTATGTTTATTTGTTTGTTTGTTTGTTTTAATTTTATTTTTTTATTTTTTTTAACTCTCACACTCCTTTGTTTTTCACCATTGCTTACCTCTGGTTGAATTCTGTTTCTTCTCTCTTTACCTTGCAAATTATGTGCACTCTGTACTGATTCATAGAGAATGAGAATACAGTGTCCCTCACATATGCCTGCTTCAGCCCATCACAGAGCTGAAGAAGTGCATCAGCCCTAGCCTCTGCCTGCTTCTCAAAGTATAATACTGATAGAGAAGATACAACTTACCAACATTAAGGGTAATCAATACTGATTCCATATAAATTAAAAAGATAAAAAGGACTACTATGAATGATTCTATGCTCATATATTTGATAACTTAGAGGAAATTAGCCAATTCTTTAAAGATAAAAACTGCTAAAACTCACAGAAGCTCTGCCTTCCAAACTAGACTAGATGAGGCAAATAGCACACCACTAGTCCCAGCTCATAAACTGGTGAGAGTAGGGTTGTGTTAGTGTAATGCCTACCAATAGTGAATTTAGGGGAACTCTGATCACACCTTTCCATTTGTCAACTACCGTGTTGGTCAACCTTGCTTTTATGCCTCGTAATTGAGGTTGCCTTTGAGCCTAGAATCCTGGCAAATTTCAGGGTGCCTTGGTGGCTCAGTGGGTTAAAGCCTCTGCCTTCAGCTCAGGTCATGATCACAGGGCCCTGGGATTGAGGCCCATGTCGGGCTCTCTGCTTGGCAGGGAGCCTGTTTCCTCTGCGTTCTCTGCCTACTTGTGATCTCTCTCTGTCAAATAAATAAATAAAATTTTTTTAAAAAAAAGAATCTTAGCAAATTTCAGAATTATAAAGCCAATGTTTGATCTTCTCATCATCCTTCTTTCATAAGACTGGTCTGTACTCTCTGTATCTTTAACTGTTGATGAAAGTCCTGTCATAGCAGGTAAAGGGGCATAGCCAAGAAGTCATTTGTAGCTTCATTCCAATATCTCTGCCTCCCCACCATCTTATTGCTGTAACTAATAAATCCTACCGCCTCATGACAAGACTCACTAAACAATGGGTTTCTTGTATTACTCCTTGGGAATCACAACTTACAACCACATCAACTTTTTTCCTACCTCTTTGTCTTCTTTCACCTGTTTCCTTTCTCCTAGCCCATCAAGACAATCTCTGGGTACTATCTATGTACTAACATAATGTTTCTTTTTCTATCATCAGCACAGTAGGATGCAAAAAGCAGTTTAATACCTGAGCCACCTGAAATATGACACAGAGTCAGGAAGGGCACAACACTGGAGTTAGATCCAGGTTCAATATCTGGTTCTGTTATGGTATGATGATCTTGGTCCACTTATCATTCTTTTTATTTCCTTAAGCTTAACCTGAGGATACAAGTTTCAACTTTATATAGATGCTGTAAAAATTAAATTAGGTAAAGTATATAAGGAGTGTAGCTCAGAACCTGCCATAGAATAAACAGTCAATAAATAGAAATTAAAATAAAATTTGAACTAACATTTTCTTTACAGATAAGACACAGGACTAGAGTTCAGGTATATACTCCCAAGGTAAAGAATGTGGGATGTTGGGGCAGTGGGTGTGGAGAATAGGGGAGGGGATTGGGGGCATGTTAAGGACTAGACTATTCATCCCTTCTTTGAAGAACTTTAAAAGGAGGAGATAGGTCCCTCCAGTCCTCCTGTTTGCTGGACCTCATATAAAAGAAGAATAAAAAGTAGCAGAGTCAAAGGGAAAGGCAAGCACCTTAGTCATGAGTGCTAAGTCACAAATTAAAGAAAACAGCAGAAAATTTAGTCCCCTGTGTAATATCCATTAAATGGAGCTCTGAAATATATTATCCACTTATACTCAAGCAGTCTGGGCAGCTTCTCCAAATATTCTTGTCAACACAGTCAGGTACTCTCAGAAAAACAGCTGAACTAGAGCCAACATACCTCTGGGTATGAAGTGCTGAAAATTCTAGGATTTAGTCCAAGGCTAACCTTAACCAGGAAACTAATTTTAATTTTAAAATAAAAATAATATATGAAAAAAAGAAGAGAACATAAGCTGAATGGTTGAAATTGAATAAGATGTTGAAGTCTGTAGTAAACTGGCAGAGTAGAATTAACTTTTATTTCACATGGATCGACTGCCCAGACTGAAAATAAGTGCTTGGTGGCAAAATGCCTTGGAGCTCCTAGCCTCTCTGTGTCTGAGGTCCATCCTGCAATGATCTTCATTAGGGCTAAAGTGTAAAACTGCCTAATTATTAGCTTCCCTGCATTGGTCTCCTCTGAGCAGGCTGAATCAGACATCACTGTCAGAGAATCAAGATCACCTTGGCCATCATCCTTACCAGATGTCTATCAGACTTTAGTATAGAGAGCCACCTAAAATCTCTCCCATGGCTCTTTAATCACATATTGGTACCATCAGTTCCCATATGCCTGCCAAATTCTACCCTAGGCCTGAGAACTGATCCTGTTCTGTGGCTGGGAAAACTGAGGAATTCTCTATTTAGAACCTGGACAGTCTGGCATCAAGTCAGCCAGCCTGGCAACAGTTTTGGCTCTAGACTTGGACCCCAGTCCCAGGAAGAAAACTTTTTATTATCCCTTGGGGGTTAAGTTCTCCTCATCTTTTTCAGTTCCATTTTTGGTAATGTGGGTCCCTCTGCCTCCATTCTTCTCTCTCTCACTTCCCACCCTCACCATCCTAACTATAGAAACTGGTTTTGCTCTTACCAGTTCTTTTGTAGAATGGGTCTGTGTTGCACACCCTGTTCCTGCTCTGAGGTCAGGTCTCTCCAGTAAGCACCACATTCTTCCTATCTAGACTCTTGGTCTAGCACTGAATCCCACCCTCCAGGGTACTGTGCACCACCTTCATCAGCGACCACCTCCAAGTGACCTCCCAGGCTCCAGCTTGCCTGGGCCACTGTCTCCAGGTCTTCACCACCCTCATTTCACTTTGAACTTCTCTTTACCCTCCCTACTACTTTCCCCTTGAATCTTCTCCCAATTACCTGTTTCACCTGCCATAGCCCTCCCTGCCTCATCTGTACTCAAGTTTTTGATACTGCTGTCTTCAAGTCCAATATTTCCTGTATTCATGAAAGTTGAATTAGAAATATTACTGTGTGGTGGGGCACCTGGATGCCTCAGTCAGTTAAGTGTTTGACTCTTGGTTTTGGCTAAGGTCGTGATCTCCATATCATGGGATTGAGCCTCATGTTGGGTTCCACAGAGGGCACAGAGTCTGCTTAGGGTCCTCTCTCTCCCCGTCTCCCTTGGCCTTTCCCATCCCTTTCTCCCTCCTTTCCTCTAAAATAAATAAGTAAATAAATCTTTATATCTTACTTCATTCTAGTAATATCAATAGGGGTGAGTGAGAGGGAGGAATTAGGTAAAAAAATGAATTAAACTTGCCTCCTGGCCTCAGAGTTAGCATTTTACTAGAAAGCATAAAAGAAAGAAGTCACAACTTAAGAAAGTTTACTTATTTATTTTTTAAAGATTTTATTTATTTATTTGACAGAGAGAGAGGTCACAAGTAAGCAGAGAGGCAGGCACAGAGAGAGGGGGAAGCAGGCTACCTGCTGAGCTGAGAGCCTGATGCGGGCCTTGATCCCAGGACCCTGAAATCATGACCTGAGCCAAAGGCAGAGGCTTTAACCCACTGAGCCACCAAGGTGCCCAAGAAAGTTTATATACTAAAAACCAATAGAGGAGGCAGATCAAAAAAAGATTCATATTTCTAGAGTCCAGCTCCTCTGCTCCTTTCATTTCCTATTAGGATCTAGCTTATTCTGAACCCATTTATTTCACATGAGTACTACAGAGCTTCCACACTGCCCACCTCAGCCCTGTCCATGGTACTATACCGAGAAAACTAGCTCACAAGAAACATGAAGAAATGACATCATTAACCCATGGCATTGCTTTCCTTCCCTTTCATTTGATATCTGGGACCTACATGCTGGGCCCAAACCAAAATACTATACTTTTGCTTTATATATATATTTTTTCTTCACATTTTTATTTAAAATTCTAGTTAATTCTGGGTGTGGGGAATGGGCAATGAATCTTAGAACACTGAAAAAAAATTTAAGTAATAAAAAAATTAAAAAATTAAAAAAAGAAACACAATAAACAAAGTCAAAATGCAAAAATAAATAAATAAATAAATAAATAAAATTCTAGTTGATTAATGTAAGAATGTAATATTGGTTTCTGGAGAATTCAGTGGTTCATCACTTACATACAATACCCAGTGCTCATCATAACTATTACACTCCTTAATACCCAACACCTAACTAGCCCATCCCCCACCCACATCCCTCTATCAACCCTCAGTTTGTTCTCTATTATTCATAGTCTCATATGGTTTATTTTTCTCTTTCTTTTTTCTCCTTCTCATATGTTCATCTGTTTTGTTTCTTAAATTCCACATGTGAATGAAATCATATGGTATTTGTCTTTCTGACTGACTTATTTTGCTTAGCAAAATATATTCTAACTTCATCCATGTCACTGCAAATGGTAAGATTTCATGCTTTTTGATGGCCAAGTTATACACACACACACACACACACACCACACACATACACACACACATGCCACCTGTTATTATCCATTCATCAGTCAATGGATATTTGGGTCCTTTCCATAGTTTGGATATTGTTGACAATGTTGCTATAAACACTGGGGTGCATGTTCCCCTTCAAATCTGTATTTTTGAGGTCTTTGGGTAAATACCTAGAAGTGTAATTGCTGGATCCTGGGGTAGTTCTGTATTTAATTTTTTGAGGAAACTCCATACTATTTTCCAGAGTGGCTGCATAAGCTTGCATTCCCACTAACAGTGTAAGAAGGTCTCCCTTTCACCTCTTCCTTATCAAACCTGTTGTTTCTTGTGTTCTTAATTTTAGAAAGGTGTGAGGTGGTATCTCATTGTAGTTTTGATTTGTAGTTCCCTGGTGATAAGTGATATTTAGCATCTCTTCATGTGTCTGTTAGACATCTAGATGTCTTCTTTGGAAAACTGTCCATTCATATCTTCTGCCCATTTCTTTACTGGATTATTTGTTGTTTGAGTGTTGAGTTTTACAAGTTCTTTATAGATTCTGGATCCTAATTCTTTATCAGATATGTCATTTGCAAATATCTTCTCCCATTCTGGAGTCTACCTTTTAGTTTTGTTAATTGTTTCCTTTGCTGTGCAGAAACTGTTTATCTTGATGAAGTCCCAATAGTTCATTTAGCTTTTATTTCCCTTGCCTCCAGAGACATATCTTATAAGAAGTTGCTATGGCTGAGATCAAAGAGATTGCTACTTGTGTTCTCCTTGAGGATTTTGATAATCTCCTGTCTCACATTTAGGTCTTTCATCCATTTTAAAATTATTTTTGTGTGTGGTATAAGAAAGTGGTCCAGTTTCATTTTTCTGCATCTTGCTTTCCAGTTTTCCCAACACCATTTGTTGAAAAGACTGTTTTTCCAAAGCATGAGAGATTTGGACTCTGAGAAACAAACTGAGGGTTTTGGAAGGGAGGGTTAAGGGGGGATGGGTACTCTTGGTGGTGGGTATTAAGGAAGGTATGTACTGCATGGAGCACTGAGTGTGGTGCATAAACAATGAATCTTGGAACACTGAAAAAATAAAATAAATTATTTTTAAAAATAAGACTGTCTTTTTATCCATTAGGTATTCCTGCTTTGTCGAAGATTAGTTGACTATAAAGTTGTGGGTACATTTCTGCATTTTCTATTCTGTTCCATTGGCCTATGTTTTTGTTCCAGTACCATACTCTCTTGATGACCACAGCTTTTTTATATAGCTTGATGTCTGGAATTTTCAGTTTTTCTTTTCTTTTTCAAGATTGCTTTGTCTATTCAGTGTCTTTGTGTTTCCATACAAGTTTTAGGATTGTTTGTTCTAGCTCTCTGAAAAATGCTGGTGGTATTTTTATAAAGATTGCATTAAATATGTAGACTGCTTTGGGTAATATACACATTTTAACAATGTTTGTTCTTCCAAACCGTAAATATTTTTTCCATTTCATTGTGTCCCTTTCAATTTCTTGCATTAGTATTCTATAGTTTTCAGAGTATAGATCTTTTACTTCTTTAGTTAGGTTTATTCTTAAGTATCTTACAGTTTTTGGTGCAATTATAAATGAAATAAATTCCATGATTCTTTATCTATTGCTTCATTATTGGTGTATAGAATGCAACATATTTCTGTTTCTTACATCCTGCAATTTTGTCAAATTCATGTATTAACTATAGCAATTTTTGTGGTGGAGACTTTTAGGTTTTTAACAGAGTATCATGTGTCTGCAAATAGTGAAAGTTGACTTCTTTCTTGCTGCTTTGGATGTCTTTTATTTCTTCTTGGTTTCCAATCGCTAAGGCAAAGACTTTTCATCTTAAAGCAGCAGGATACACATTCTTTTCAAGTGCACATGGAACTACTGAGTCACAAATTATCCCTCAACAAGTACAAAAAGATTAAGATCATACCATACATATTTTCAGACCACAGTGCCAAGATATGAAGTCAACTACATGAAAAAATTTGGAAAGGCCACAAATACGTGGAAGTTAAAGAAAATTCTACTAAAGAATGAATGGGTTAAACTGTAAATAAAGGAAGAAATTAAAAGTTACATGGAAGCAAATGAGAATGAAAATATAACAGTCCAAAACTTTTAGGATACAGCAAAGGTAATCCTAATAGGGAATTATATTGCAATACAGTCCTACCTTAAGAAGCAAGAGATTTCTCTACACAACCTAATCTTACATCTAACGAGCTAGGAAATGAACAGCAAATAAAGGCTAAACCAGAAGATGACAGTATAGGGGCGCCTGGGTGGCTCAGTTGGTTAAGCGACTGCCTTTGGCTCAGGTCATGATCCCAGAGACCCAGGATCAAGTCCCACATCGGGCTTCCTACTCGGCGGGAAGCCTGCTTCTCCCTCTCGCTCTGCCTGCTTGTGTTCCCTCTCTAGCTGTGTTTCTCTCTGTCAAATAAATAAAATATTTTAAAAAAAAGAAGATGACAGTATATAATGAGGATCATAATAGAAACAAATGGTATAGAAACAAAAAAATAAACAATAACAGTAGAATAGATCAACAAAATTAGGAGCTGATGCTTTGAAAAAATTAATAAAATTGATAAACCCTCATCAGACTTGATAAAAAAAGAAAAGAGAAAGGAACCAATAAATAAAATGATGAATGTAAGAGGAGAGATGACACAAAACACCAGAGAAATACAATTAAAAGAGAGTATTATGAAAAATCATATGCCAACAAACTGGGCAATCTGGAAGAAATGGACAATTTTCTAGAAACATACGAACTACCAAAGTTGAAACAGGAAGAAATAGAAAATTTGAACAGACTCAAAACCAGCAAAGAAATTGAATCAGTAATCAAAAATATCCCAACAAAGTCCAGAGCCAGATGACTTCCCATGGGAATTCTTTCAGACATTTAAAGAAGTTAATACCTATTTTTCTCAAAGTGTTCCAAAAAATATAAATGGAAGGAAAACTGTTAAAGTCCTTCTATGAGGCCACATTACTTCAATTCCAAACCAGACAAAGTCCTCACTAAAAAGGAGAATTATAGGCCAAAATCCCTAATGAACATGGATACAAAAATTCTCAACAAGATACCAGCAAATCGAATCCAGGAGTACATTAAAAGAAATATCCACCACGATCAAATAGGATTTATCCCTGGGCTTCAGGGGTGGTTCAATACTTGCAAATCAATCAACATGACACACCACATTAATAAAAGAAAGAATAAGAACCATATGTTTCTCTCAATAGATGCAGAAAATATATTTGATAAAATACAGCATTCATTCTTGATTAAAAAACCCTCAACGAGGGGCGCCTGGGTGGCTCAGTTGGTTAAGCGACTGCCTTCAGCTCAGGTCATGATCCTGGAGTCCCGGGATCGAGTCCCGCGTCGGGCTCCCTGCTCGGCGGGAGGCCTGCTTCTCCCTCTCTCACCCCCCCTGCTTGTGTTCCCTCTCTGGCTGTGTTTCTTCTCTGTCAAATAAATAAAATCTTAAAAAAAAAAAAAAAAAACCTCAACAAAGTAGGTATAGATGGAACATACCTCAACATAATAAAGGCCATATACAAAAGATAATATTTTCCTCAATAAGGAAAAACTGACAGCTTTTCCTCTATGATGAGGAACAAGACAGGGGTATCCATTCTTATCATTACTACTTAACCTAATACTAGAATTCTTAGCCTCAGCAATCAGACAATGACAAAAAAGTAAAAGGCATCCAAATTATCAAGGAAGAAGTCAAACTTTCACTACTTGGAAATGTTTTATATTTTTTTTGAATATCCAGCTCACCTTGTTGTTGATAGAAGTATCTTCCTTTCTGTCTCCCAGTTGTTAAGGAAGGACAAAAATTATCCCCATCTTCCATCTGAGGTCTGCCTTCTGCAGGATTCTGTGCTCACCTATCATATAGAAACACACATAAAAATTGACTTAGGAGTGAGTTACAAATTGCTCTTTATGGGTTAGATCAAAGAACCTAGAGAGCCTGTATTAGTGGGGCATGTGCACAGAAAGGGTATTCCATATAGAAAGCCGCAGGTGAATGGTACAGATACAAAAGGCTAGGGAAGGGATCTAGATCCATCAAGGCTATTTCTTCTACCTAAGGGTCACCATGAGTGACAAAATGTAAGGAGCTGTAACCATATAATCAGGTACATTTGGGAGAGGGTGGCATGACACAAGCAGAAAGTGACAAGTATTGAAAAAAAATACATCAAAGACTGCATGGACCCTCAACTCTATGGCCAAATAATTGTTGACAAAGCAGGAAAAAATATCCAGTGGAAAAAAAGACAGTCTCTTTTATAAATGGTGCTGGGAAAATTGGACAGTTACGTAAAGAAGAATGAAACTCAACCATTCTCTTACACCATACACAAAGACAAACTTGGAATGGATGAAAGACCTCAATGTAAGGCAGGGATGTATCAAAATCCTAGAGAAGAACATAGGCAATAACCTCTTTGACATCGGCCACAGCAACTTTTTTCAAGACACATCTCCAAAGGCAAAGGAAACAAAAGTGAAAATGAACTTTTAGGACTTCATCAAAGGAAAAGGCTTCTGCACAGTAAAGGAAACAGTCAACAAAACAAAGAGGCAACCCACGGAATGGGAGAGGATATTTGCAAATGACATGACAGACAAAGGGCTGACATCCAAGATCTATAAAGAACTCCTCAAATGCAAGACCCCAAAAAAAGATGATCACATCAAAAAATGGGCAGAGGACATGAACAGACATTTCTCCATAGAAGATATACAAATGGCTCAGACACATGAAAAAATGTTGATCATCATTAGCCATCAGGGAAATTCAAATCAAAACCACTTTGAGATACCACCTTACACCAGTTAGAATGGCCAAAATTAACAAGACAGGAAACAACAAGTGTTGGAGAGGCTGTGGAGAAAGGGAAACCTCTTACCTCTTACACTATTGGTGTGAATGCAAGTTGGTGCCATCACTTTGGAAAACATAGAGATTCCTCAAAAAATTAAAAATAGAGCTACCCTATGGCCCTGCAATTGCGCTATGGGGTATTTACCCCAAAGATACAGATGTAGTAAAAAAAAGAAGGGCCATGTGTAGCCCAATGTTCATTGCAGCAATGGTCACAATCTCCAAACTGTGGAAAGAGCCAAGGTGGCTTTCAACAGATGAATGGATAAAGAAGATATGGTCCATATGTACAATGGAATATTATGCCTCCATCAGAAAGGGTGAATACTTAACTTTTGTAGCAACATGGTTGGGACTGGAGGAGATTATGCTGAGTGAATTAAGCAGGAAGAGAAAGTCAAGTATCATATGGTTTCACTTACTTATGGAGTATAAGGAGTAACATGGAGGACATTAGGAGAAGGAAAGGAAATGTGAACTGAGGTAAATCAGAGAGGGCAACAAAGCATGAGAGACTGTGGACTCTGAGAAAAAAACTGAGGGTTTTGAAAGGGAGGGGGTGAGGGATGGGTGAGCCTGGTGATGGGTATTAAGGAGGGCATATACTGCATGAAGCACTGGGTGTGGTGCATAAACAATGAATCTTGGAACACTGAAAAAATAAAATAAATTTCTATTAAAAAAGTATTCTCTGCTCAATAAATAAATAAATAGCTTAGTTTTTATGAAAAAAAATGACTGCACTTATCCTCTTTTTTTAAGATTTTATTTATTTGACAGAGGGAAACACATCTATAGAGGGAACACAAGCAGGGGGAGTGAGAGAGGGAGAAACAGGCTTCCCATCCAGTAGGGAGCCCAATGCAGGGCTTGATCTCAGGACTCCGGATCAAGACCCAAGCCAAAGGCAGACGCTTAACAACTGAGCCACCCAGGCACCCCTGCACTTATCCTTATAGCTATTATCAGGACTAGATCTTTAAGGATAACCCATGGCTTGAAATTTTCATCATCCCATTGTCAGAATAATTCAGAGAATAGTTTGTGCTTCTACCAGTTTTTATACAAAATTCTAATTCCTCTGTAATATAACCAACTGTTTATATTTCAGTGCTACTTATTAGATTGTGAATTATTTGGGAACAGGAGATGTGTCTCACTAACCCTTGTAAAACAAGTAGCTAGAACTGTCTGATAACCTGATAGAAGCTCAGTGAATGACTATTGCATGACTAAATGGAAAGATAAATAATGTGATGTTTACTGCCCTCATTCTCTGTGAATGAAAGTTTATACTGGGTCCATAAAGTTCTACTCTTCTGAAAAGCCTTTGTTTTCCAAAGAAAGTGTCAATAGTCAAGGAAGTTACTGAGACTTCTGAAGTTCCAGTTCCCCCAAAGAATGTTTTACCAGCCTCTGTAACATTTACTACTATGTGGGAAACTTGAAGAGTTTGTCAGGTTCCAATAGGAAAAACTGAAAGGAATATGGTACCACTGATTACTTAGGTATCACTGATAGTTGGTGACTTTGAATGAAATAATATTTTAATTTATTGAACTCCTACTCATTTTTAGGCACTTGCTAAGCACCTTATAAATCAGAACACTTTTAATTTTCCCCCAAATCCTGCAAAATAAGTATAATCATGTCTATTTTATAGGTGATGGAAGTAAAGCACAGAGATTTATCTATCATACAGCTAGTGAATGACAGAGCCAGAATTTTTTTTAATGGCCCATATTTACTAGACTCTTTTCTCAGAGATTAGATAAAAGTTTTGAATGATTATCAGTATGAACACAATTCCTGCTAATGATCTATCATGTTATTTTAAATGGAAAGTATTTCCTTTTAATCCAAGGAATTAAATACAAAGTATTTGCTATGATCAAATACCTAGGATATGCAATAAAAACATTCTCAGATACCAGTCATGACCAGGCATGAGTTCATTAATGAGTTCATAATCAGATCTAAGGTGAGTAACTATGATGCCATCCAGTATTTAAGAATAATTTGGGGATGGTCAGGTAGGAATGACAACTGCAATGTTAGCACTAACCTATGTATAACATGCCCTATATCTTCTTTCATTGAATAAATATTTTTGGATCACCTACTTACTACATGCCAGGCACTGTATAAATGGCAAAGTAGATAGAAATCAATGTATTTCTGTTGGGGATGTACATTATAAAACCATTATGGAAAACAGTATGGAGGTTCCTCAAAAAATTAAAAATACCATATGATGCAATAATTCCACTACTGGGTATTTACCCAAAGAAAATAAAAATACTAATTTGAAAAGATATGCACTCCTACGTTTACTGAAGCATTATTCACAATAGCCAATATGTGGAATTATCTCCACTGTCCATCAGTAGATGAATGGACAAAAAAGATGTTCTGTGTGTAGATAAACACAATGGAATATTACTCAGCCATAAAATGAATGAACTCTTGCCATTTATGACAACAGGAGTGGACCTAGACAGTGGCATGTTAGGTGAAATAAGTCAAACAGAGAAAGACAAAGACTGTCTGATTTCACTTATATGTAGAATCTAAAACACAAAATAAATGAACAAATAAACAAACAAAAAAACCAAGAAACAAACTCATTAATACAGAGAACCGGTAGTTGCCAGGCAAGAGGAATTGGCAGAATGGATGAAATAGTTGAAGGGAATTAAAAAGTACAAACTTCCAAATTATAGAATAAATAAGCCACAGAGATGAAAAGTACAGCATGGGGAACATATCAAAATTATAATAATATTGTATGGTGACTACACTTATCAAGGTGAGCACTGAGTAGTAGATAGAACTGTTTCATCACTATGTTGTACACCTGAAACATTAATATAACACTGTATATTAACTCTATGCCAATAAAAAAGGATAGAAATAAGAATGACTTTTTCACTCTGTATTTTTGTACTATTTTATCTTTTTTATTAATCACATGAAGGTATTATCTTAAAAATTAAGTAACATTTGTGCAAATAACCACTGAATTAAAAAATATACATCAGTTCATTTAGAATAGGTAGGTTCCTTAAAAGCAGAGGACCAATTGCCTGTATTTAGGATTCTCCTTAGGGGCACCTAAATGACTCAGTTGGTTAAGCATCTGCCTTCATCTCAGGTCATGATCTAGGGTGCTGGAATCAGAGAGTCTGCTTCTCCCTCTCCCTTTGCCTCTTCTTGCTTGTGCTCCCTTTCTCTCTCACTCTCGCTCTCGATCTCTCTCTCTCAAATAAATAAAATTTAAAAAAGAGGATTCTCCTTAACCAGGTAGTAAGTGCTCTACAAACATGATACTTTTCTATAATAAAGTTAAGCTTAATTCAAAGCATTTTACTTTTTTGGTGAAATTTTCAGAAAATAAAAATAAAACTTCAGATAAAGCATAAAAATGCAAAAGGATTCCAAATTGGAGTCTAATTTTACAACATTGCATAATGTAATAAATTACTAGAACTAAATGGCTTCTTTCTGACTCATGGCTCTGTTCTTGATCAGTGGAATCCAGTTTTAGCAAGAATCCTGCTGGGTCAGTTTAAAGAGAATCTCTGGCCCTAGATTTTCTGAATTAACTTCTGCATTCCCCATCTTGGTATCTTATTACCCTGGCTTGTCTCCAACAGGATTCCTGTTGAGTGGGTCTAGCAAGAACCTCTCTAGTCTTGATGTTTCCCTTTAGTAATTTTCCATACACTGATCTCTACACTGCTTCCTGTCTATAAATCTCTCCCCTACCACAAAAACCCTATTGCATTAATCCTTCTTAAATAAAGCCTTCTTTACCATCTTTAACAGGGGTTAAAAATTTTTTTTTCTCATTGCTCTTTGGATATTCTTAACCTGTAGTATGACATACAAGGTTCCTCATAATCAGTCACAATAAGTCATTTCTAAGAAGACCTATGTGAAACCCCTCACAGCTAGTTAATTTCCTGCTTGTATTCCTATTTTTCTCTCATATTATGTCAGGATGGATTGAGTCTAGTCCTGCTACCTAATTGTCAGTTTCTCGACTGAAAAAGTTTCTAAAATTTTCAAGGAAGATCAGACTATATTCATCTTTATCTCCGTAGCTCTGCTCACAAAACTGGGAGAAAATGTTTATCAATTGTCTGATAACTATTTAGACATAATCTTCACCTTTAGGATTTAATTTGGAGTGATTTCATAAGCTCTGAAAAGATAGAGGTATTTGGTGACACTGCAGCTGATAATTGCATATCTTTCACAAGGTGTTACTTTGACTAAGTGATTATTTAAATGGTCTTATATTAATTGTTCACACTCTACATTCAGTAAGATGCTCTAGCCATCTGCACAAAGTCTTAGACATAGAAATGTGTGGGATTCTTAGCAATTTACTTCTATACTCATTCTTTAGTGTGCTCTCTTTCCTGACTTTACTACCTCTCTTTATTCTTTTTTTTTTTAAGATTTTATTTATTTATTTGACAGAGAGAAACATAGCCCGAGAGGGAACACAAGCAGGGGGAGTGAGAGAGGGAGAAGCAGGCTTCCCGCCGAGCAGTGAGCCCAATGTGGGGCTCAATCCCGGGTCTCCGGGATCATGACCTGAGCCGAAGGCAGTCGCTCAACCAACTGAGCCACCCAGGCGCTCCCTCTCTTTATTCTTTACTTCTTGTTCTTTTCCATCTCTTTTTTTCCCTTGGCCTGGTTACAATTGCTTGACTATTTGATTATTTTGATAGAGTTTTCCAAAGATTCACCATCAGAATGACTTAACTAACGTTTAACATAGTATTAAGGAAGTAGGGCAATTGCTCATAGGTCATAGTTTGGATCTGAAGCTTAAAGGGTTTCTTTTTTTTTCTTTAAGATTTTATTTATTTATTCGACAGAAAGAGAGATCGCAAGTAGGCAGAGAGGTAGGCAGAGAGAGCGGAGGAAGCAGGCTCCCTGCTGAGCAGAGAGCCTGACGCAGGCCTTGATCCCAGGACCCTGAGATCATGACCTGAGCCAAAGGCAGAGGCTTTAACCTGCTGAGCCACCCAGGTGCCCACTTAAAGGTTTTCTTAATGTTTAGTGAAGGTATCATAAATGTCATCTCTTTCCAAAAAAATAAAAAATGATTAAGTTTCCAGAATGTTATTTTGTTCAGCACACTTGCTTCTTTGGCTACCAGTGTCAGACACATAAAATACTCTTCCATGCAATATATGGCCATGTCCTCATGCCTCTTCTCAGATGGACTAGGGGAATAAACCAGATCATCCTTCCTCTCTCATTGGGTAACTTCCGATTTCCTCAAAGGCAAACCTCCATGGCATAGTTGTGATTTGGGGTTTAATGTAGGAGAAGTTTGGTGAGGCAAAATTGACTTACAGGTCTGACTAAAAGCAGACGCTCCCATGAAAGGATTATTTGGATGACTTCTCAGTGAGAAATAAAAGTTCTCACTAAGTGAGTAGGTTTCCTTGATTCACAGCATATTCCCAAGGCTACCATTGGCATTACATTCAAGAGGCATCTATATGTGGACACTTACGTTGGATGCAGGAAGCCAGAGGGAAGGGAAGAACTGGAAAAACATGATGATGAGCTATCTTGATCCTACCAAGTTCCACTAATTTCCTTTTCAACATTTGCATAGGAGGGAGGATACCTCCATGTGCAACTTATCACAAAGATGCCAATTGTGAGTACAACATATTAAGGAAAACTGGAAATAACTGAAATACACAAATGCTTTTGCAATCCATCATATTTACAAAAATAAAGCCATTAAGACACACAATAAATTAGCCTTGATGAGATTTGTAATGAGGCATTAAAGATAAGCTAAGTAAACTGTTGAAATGTTAGAAAACTATATTGCAGCATTACATATCTAGTCTCCATATTTTATGCAAATAATCAGACAAGAACTATTTTTGAATAAACAGAAATCTAAATCTTAAAAGAAACTATGCAAACAGATTTAATATTTTTGATTACCTAGCAGAGTTCAATACTATTATACCCTGGGTGAGAATTATAATGGCTGGAAAGATTTTTTTTTTCTGCACTGAAATCCATTGATTCTGTTTTTATCACCAGTGAAAATTAAAGACTTTTAGTATAAATGAAGTCATATTTAGCTTTTTGAAATTCCAGGGCAGTATGGAGTTTAATATACTCTTTTTGTTTCTGGAGAAAGCTGCTCATTACAGGAGCTAATAGAAAACAAAAAAGAATTATTCCTATTGTTGGTTCAGTGGCATATCAAGAGAGATCATTTCATATAACTGTCAGAACTGTTGATAAAATTTCTAAACAGATCACAGAAGATCACTTTTGGACCAATACTCTCATTTTGTAACTAGATGGAATTACATAGGATAAAAAGCGTCATTCGGTGATAGCAAATGGTTGCAGATGCAGTTTGTTACTTGGGGGGCAAAGTCTATCTAAGTATCATGGTCCCATACTGGACACATTG
Organism: Spilogale gracilis; assembly: GCA_004023965.1. Classification (NCBI taxonomy): domain Eukaryota; kingdom Metazoa; phylum Chordata; class Mammalia; order Carnivora; family Mephitidae; genus Spilogale; species Spilogale gracilis. The sequence continues at coordinate 22,634 of PITA01000602.1, forward strand.
ACACTATAAGAGCAGGACCACTGTAACATGGAGTGTGAAGGCTCTGTTTCTGTAGGAGAACCAAAAGGCAGCACATCCCTTCTCCCATAAATTCACTGCTTTCAAGACGTCTCTGCTCTTAATAGCTCACTCCAACACACTCTTTGTATGCATAGATTATCACTTTCCTTTCCCCACACAAAGGATGCCATTAGCTTCACTTCATTTTCTCCATCACAAAGAGAATACTACAAATAATAGGAACCTGCAAATTTAGAGTTGGAAAGAGCACCCATAAATCTTGGCCTAGGCTCTCTTACATCATAGCCCTACTGTGCATAACTGGGGCTCATGATACTTTCTAGGAACAAAACCCAGGATTTGTAAGAACTTCACAAATGTGCATGTCCTTTGGGTGTGTTTGAGACTGCCTCAAGCCTCTCATTTCTGTGAATCCTTTCCTGACTCCATAGTCTGATTCAGACTTCTATAATTCACAATCATTTTTTTTCAAACCCACTGAAAATGGGGAAAGATTTAGAAGTCTGTTTCTAGCTCTGAGATTCAAACCTCTCTAATCAACCAATCTGGCCTCATATCTCAGGATAGCAGGCATCCTTGTAAGACTTTAGAGTGTTTTATTCCTAACTGAGCTGAAAATACTGTAAGAATATGAGAATTGCTTTCTATTTCTCGTGTGTGTGTATGTGTGTGTGTGTGTGTGTGTGTTTGTATGTATTTTCATGGGATTTTGCAACTTCTGTCACTTCTATAGTAGATTACCATGAAAGACAAAATGCATGCCGCAGTTGAGGTAGGGAAATGGGAGGAGAGAAACACAGATGTGTCTAGAAATTTAGGAAAATGTCTAAATGGGATACTGATTTTTTGCAACCTGCTATTTCTTTTAAATTTATTATCTAATTTAAACTAAAATGTGCACATGGGATGGAAAGTAGTCTTAAGAAAATGAGTGGCCTTGTCCTTAGATGTTCAGAGAAGAGTTCTGTATTAGAGATCTCTAAGACCACCCCAGATTTGTTGGTTTGAGATTGGCTAGAAGTACTTACAGGATTCTTCTATAGTTGTCCACAGGACTAAGAAAACAAGTGGAAGGACACAGACAAAACACAAAGAAAGGGAAAAAGGCACAAAAGGTGAACTCTGGAGGAAACCAGATACTAGCTTCCTAGATTTATCTCCCAACAGGATCACACAGGACTTAATAAACTATCCTAGCGGTGAGTGTGGCAACACGTGAGAAATATTATCCACCAGGGACAAACTTTAGAGACTCAATGTCCAAGGTGTTTATTAGAGGCTGATCACATGGGCATCTTCTTGTCTAACATGTACCAAAATTCCAAACTTCCAAAAGCCAACTGACTGTTTATACAGTTTTAGCAGTGAACCAACTACACTTAAAATTTAGGAAAAATTTTGTGTCAGTGTAGATATGTTTACCGCCCAAATTCCCAGGCACTAGTCATGGACCAGCCTTGTAATCAGGCCTTTCTAAAGGCAGGCAGTGCCAGGCTACTATGCTAACTCATGTCTACACATAGCTAATTTTCCCATACACTGTGTCCAGAGCTTTCAGGTGGTATTATCTCTACATAGTTTATAGTTCACATTTTGAAAACATTCTCATTCTTTATGCAAATGCTGTAAGGAAATCAGAATTGAACATTCATAAAAGAATTGGTGTTTAAATATTTTCTTTATTTGAGAGAAAAAGAGAGGGGGTAGGGGAGGGGCAGAGGCAAAGAGTCTCAAATAGAGCCTGATGCAAGGCTCTATTTGAGGGTCAACCTTATGACCCTGAGATCATGTCCTGAGCCAAAACCAAGAGTCAGATACTTAATGAACTGCACCAACCATGTGCCCCAAGAATTGGTGTTTACAGTAGAGCTTCTCTTTAGATAATTTTGGCTTCTCTATTGCTACAGATATAATTTGAAAGCTTTCAATAAAATTTAAAAATGTCCTTTGAAAAAACTTGCCAAAATCCTGTTCAACCTAGCAAAAGGAGTAATTCCAACCATTTGGACTTCCCTTTTCCAAATGTCTTCTTTTATACAGTTTGAGTTTTCCCCAATAACCTGTAGAAGAACACCGCTGATTCTATATAGCCACCCTGACTGGGCATCCTAATTTTTCCACTCACATTCTGGGTTCTGGGAATCAGAAGAAAATGCAGTTAGAGACAAAGCTCTAATGTCATTAACACAACTTGTATACTCTTCTCCCACAGATGAAGTGAAACAATATTTGCCATACCCTCATTTCTCATCTATTTTTTATCTGCCTAAACTCCTTTTTTACCTTTTTTAAACTATACTCACATATAGTGGTAGAGCATCTTCTAAGAAACCATCCCTGAAAAATAGGATGGGAGGAAGCAACCCCAAGAAGGAAAAAAATATAGATTCATTCCTAATAGAATCTGTTAAATTGTTAGAAAGCTCTACACTGTTAAAAGCACTCACAAGTGGTTAAAGGAGATTATTAAGTTCATTTTGTAGGACCCATTTGAGTCCCAGGTGGTATAACCACAGACTGACCCAGGAGTCGTTTCTCCAGCTTTGTGATTATTCACTGTGAAACCAAGTGTAACCTAGTAGATTTTGCCATCTTTGGGTTTCTGGTCTATAAAATGAGTCTAGCAGTTCACTCCCATCACAGGCATGGGCAGGGGATTAACATAAATGATTTCAAGCTCTTTGCAAATAAGAAATACTAGTGATCTGTGCTAGGAAGACTAACTCTGTTTTCATGCTCCATTTATTCTTTCCACCCCCTCAGGGAGACTCCAGCTTGTCTGAGGACACTGAAGAAGAAAAAAAAACACCCTAAAGAGAGGTCATTCTTTCTTTGTGTGTGGCCAACCCAATGTGATGTCTAGCTAGAACTCTGGCCTATTCTAACTGAGCATTAAGTAAAAAGGAGGACTTTCAGGTAGCCATTTATTTTCCTATTCTCTTGTATAGCTATTTACTTTTCCATACATTTTAAATGGGTCTCCAAGCCTTCCTACAATAATGGCTACTTGATCATCCCAACATCTTTGTGACCTGGATAGAACAAGCATTAGATTGTTAAGAGATTTGTGTTTATTTTCAGGTAAGAAATAAATGAACTCAAAGAAATTCAGGGGAACTAGATCAATAAAGACTCAAGAGTCCAAATCTCAGATCTGGCTCCTAATAAAGAGGCCACTCTCTGATGCACCTGTCTCTAAGTAGTTTTACAGTGAGCTCTTTCAGCTTTAGGGATGAACTATCAGGGTACATGGGTAAGGAGAGAAAGAATCCTTATTCCTCAAGTATCCAGTGATAAATCAAATTCCCCATTCTTCATGGCCATGCAGAACTTAGATCCCACAATCCATATCTTTCACAGTCAGAACCAGATGAAAGACAGTTTTTTTTGAGAACTTCAGGAGAAGTACAGAATCCCATATTTGGAAAGAATCTCAGTGTTATCTGTGTAGTCTTCAAGCCAATGCATCTTGTTTGGTACCCTCTCATTCACTCTGTCTTTGCTCCTGCTCTGACAACATCGTATCTAACATCAGCTACCAGAGCTGTACCACTGCTGTGCATGTCTAACCTCTTCAATAAGCAGTGTGCTCTCTGAAAGTATACACTTTATTTTTTGCCTATGTTCTTTCTAGGAACCAGTCTATATCTGGCCAAGACTATGTGTCAGTAAATAATTTGACAGCTTCTCTTCCCTCCCAAACTGGAACAAAAGTCTGATTCCTTTTCCTATTTATACCTAAAGGTTGCCCTTATTCAACCATTTCATCAATAAGGCAAACAAAATGATTTTATCAATTGTGAACCAGACCATATCCCCAGCCTCTGTTTATAACCTATATTTGTTCTTGAGCATGCCAAAATAACATCTAAATTCATTACTATCATCTACAAGCCATACACTTTGAAGCTGATGTTATTACCTCTTTGATTTGGTCTCTTCCCACCTTCCCCGTCACTAGTAATGTCAGTCAGAGGGGTCACCTTCCTGCAGATAAAATATGCTACACTTAGCAGAGTCAATGGGCCTTCAGTTTGTGGCTCCCTTTCCCAGAATCTCTTTCCTTCCACATCTTCACAGAGCTGGGTCCTTCTGCCATTCAGATCCTTGGCTTAAAGATCTCATCCGAGAGAGAGTTTTCCTGACCCCTCTAGCTCATACACCTGTTCACAAATACCTCTTGAGAGTATATTACCTCAGCTTGTTTTATCTCAGTGAGATAAACGTAGAGTTTTGTTTTCTTGTTTATGGTACATCTTCCACAATCTGACAGAAACCTGGTAAGAGCATTGCCTGCTCATTCACCAATCTCTCAATCTAGGCCTAAAAAACAACCTTCAGCCTAGAGTGGGTGCTCATTTACTCTCTTCTGAAGCAATGATGAAAGGAATGAATAATTCATTCAGTGCTTAAACCCCTCTCAAACATACTTATTGGTATCTTAAGCAAGTGTGATTCCTATTTTTCTTGAGTAGAAATCGTGATAATAAATTCAGTAGTTCTTCATTTTTATACAGATTTTATAACACAGATTTTTCCCTTATTCAGTTGATGTTTGCCTTTCTGAAGTGTTCAACCTATTAATGAATATTCCCACCCCTTGTAAACACACAAAGTAAATCTAACTCCTTCTTCCCATCAGTTCTTTGATTATTGCCTTCAACTCCCCTGTACAGGTTATTGTATGCAGGCTGAGAGTATCCAGACTTTCTTCCATTTCATATTTTGTACATCCAAAATTCTCTCACTTTTCTTCTGAATACATTCTAATTTATATCTACTTTTCATAAAATTTGGAGCTCTAAAGTGACAAAAATAATCAAGGTCTGTTTTGACTGATACAGAGAAAATAGTGTGTATATGTGAGCTCCTATAGTACATGATACCACCTCATAGCACATAAACTATGTCGATAGCTGCATCACACCAATGATTTACACTGTTTGTAAACAAACAAACAAATAAAAATCCTCAAGCCATTTTCACAGAACACCATCAAGTCTTGTGTCACCATGGTGCCCATTCTTCGAAATAGTCCCAGCGATCCTTGACTTCTGGCATTCAAGACCTCTTACAGTCCCCTGCCACACCATATCAAGGCCATTCTATGGGACTAGTATGGGACTAGTATAACATAAGCGGTGGTATATAATTTCTGAAGTTAGGTTATAAAATACATTTTTGATGTCTGCCTTGCTTTCTCTTTATTCCCTCGCACTTGGAGGAAGCGAGGTGCTCACAAGGACATAACACCCTTAGGGAGAGACTCAAATTGTTGAGGTCCCTCTACCAACAGCCACATGAATAAGTCATCTTAGAAGTAAAATCTCCAGCCCCCAGCAAGCTTAACCTCCTGAAAAACTCTAATCCAGAACCACCCAAGCCTCTGCTATCTTTTTACTCTCAGAAACTATGCAGGAAAATACATTTTCAAGCTGTTAGATTTAGGCTAATTTGTTATGCAGTAAAAAACAACTAATATACTGTTTCCTACATCCTGCTCTTGTACAAATTTCTTTAGGTCTAAATTTTGATTTGTACATTTATTCTTAATAATTTACATCTTTTTTAAAGATTTTATTTATTTATTTGCAGAGAGAGAGATCACAAGTAGGCAGAGAGGCAGGCAGAGAGAGAGGAGGAAGCAGGCTCCCTGTTGAGCAAGGGCCTTGATCCCAAGACCCTGATGTGGGCCTCGATCCCAGGACCCTGAGATCATCACCTGAGCCAAAGCCAGAGGCTTTAACCCACTGAGCCACCCAGGCTTCCAATAATTTACATCTTTACATTTGGTTCTCTCCAGTCTGTTTAGATCTTCTTTCAATAAATATTTAGATAATCAACATATCTGAAAATAGACACAGTATTATCCAACAATTTAAAAAGTCTATTATCTTTCAAGTTACTATTAGCATTTGAGTTATTGATATAAATGCTAAAATGGAAAATGTCTTGGACAACATCCTAGTGGCCTTCAGAAATCTCTTCAGATTCAGATCTTCCAAATTCTTTTCAAACAGACCTTCTACCAACTAATACTTCTCTTTATTTTCCTGATAAAGATCTTACATATCTTCACTTTACTATTTACTATTAAAATACTTGAGTTATGTCTGATGCACTTTTCTGGCATTGCCAGCTTGATCACTGTTTTGTTAAATAAAAAAGACTCTCGGGGCATCTGGGTGGCTTAGTCATTTGAGCTTCTGACTCCCTTTTGGGATCAGGTTATGGTCTCAGGGTTTGAGAGTGAGCCCCCAGAAGGGCTCCAAGATCAGCATCCAGTCCTCTTGAGGATTCCCTCCCTGTGCCCCTCCCCCCACTCAGGTGTGTATATATGCGCTCTCATTCTCTCTCTCTCTTTCTCTCTCTCTCTCTGGGATAAATAAATATTTTTTAAAGACTCTAGTTCAGACATGACTACTTAATGAGCCCATTTTAGCTCCTAGAGATAGTATTACATTTTTTTTTCTTTTAGGGACTCAGAGGCCATTGTTTTACAGTTTATAATAATGCCCTAAGTTGGCATAAAGCTCATGTTTGTCAATTTCCTATTCCACCTTCTCCCTATATGGAACATTAATAAGTCATTTGCCTATTCCCAGTCCTGTGCCATCTCCCCCACTCTGCACTGCTCATTAAAGATTACTGTTTGCGGGGTGCCTGGGTGGCTCAGTTGGTTAAGTGACTGGTTTCGGCTCAGGTCATGATCCTGGAGACCCGGGATCGAGCCCCACATCAGGCTCCCTGCTTGGCGGGAAGCCTGCTTCTCCCTCTCTCACTCCCTCTGCTTGTGTTCCCTTTCTAGCTGTGTTTCTCTCTGTCAACTACATAAATAAAATCTTAAAAAAAAAAAAAAGATTACTGTTTGCAATTCTTAGGTCAGCATTCACTGACAATCTCTTCATTTGTTCTGCAATGATCACCGTGCTTCCCAAGGTGTGAACATGTTTCATTACATTCAGTCGGTCTTTCTTTTCAGGTATTCAGTTAATGAAAGACCAATCAACAAACATCAGCAACAGAAACAAGACCAAACAAAACAAAACAAAAACACCAAAAAATGGAAAAGAGAAAGAAATAGAATATACTAACCATTCCATATTTCATAACCATCACAAACTTGGAGGAGTCATACTTATTAAATTAGTGAATGAATGAATGAATGAATGAATGAACAAATGAATGAACATAAGTATGAAGTATCCTCACCTAGAAAGTCCACTTCTGTTAAAACTAAAAATTTAAACTTATTTTTGAATTTTATTAATAAATTCTTTGCTTTAACACACTAGGATGGTCAAAACTTACTTATTTTACTCCACTTTCTTCTGAAGCATATTAAAGTTTTCTGCCAACTTTTTAAATCAATAGGCAGAATATTTCTTCAATTACTTACTGTGCATGGAAAAAGTAAGAAGACAGAAATAGAGCACAGTTTTGAAAATTAAAGAACAGTTTCATATTTTCAGATATGATTATATTTTCCATTATTAGCTTTAAATAGACACCATCAAAAAAGGAGTGTTCTGCCTCTCAGCAGAAGAACACGGTTTCATACAAGTAATAAGCCAATCTCAAGATATATAAAATAAGTTTATATGTAATAAGTGAGTCATCCCCTATCAGTCTAGAAGGATAAGAATAATAAATAGAGCTAGGGTAATAAAAAATTTATTTTAAAAAATATAGATCCTACTCTTAAACTAAACCTCAAAACACACTCCGGATACTACGAAGAGCTAAATTCTAAAGAGGAAAAACAAGTATATAGAGATTCCAGTAAATAAATGAGCAATGGATATAAAAAGTATAATTCCTCAAAATGAAAATAGAACATTTTAACAAATACACTGAACAAAAAATGCCAGTTGGTGAAAGGTGAAAGAGGCATGGTTATAGCAACATAAATGTGAACATAAATTACTTAAAAACCCTAGTGGAAAGACAGCTGTCAGTATTTATTTTAAAAAGCCTTAAAAGTATTAATTTTTCTTACATCACTAATTTCCTTTCTGGGAATCTCAATAGAACATTCTCCCCTTTTCTGTGTGAGACTCTTGTGGCAAACATCCATATCTTCTACCAGGTCAAACTTCATTCCTTTACTGAAACTTACTGTTATAGCTCGGGAAATGTCTTCCTCCACCTTGTTCATTCTGATCTGGCCTTATGAGAGGGGAGGTCTCTGATTATTTAGAAAACATGGCTGTGTCTCTCTGTGGAGGGCACAGGGACAAGGAGACAAGATACAGCAAGGAACTCAACACTTCTATTCTGAGTAAGTGATAGGCTCTTTGAAATAGAGAGGCCCTTTGGTTTTATGGGCAATATAATCCTGAATTATAGAAAAGCAGGGTCAGAGCTTACAGTAGCAAAGAGGAACAAAAAGGATGATAAGAAAAGTAAAAGTGTTTGTATCTGTGTTGTGGATGAATGAGAAAGGCCAAGAAGATGAAATAAGGAATGGAAGAATTCCAAATCAAAAATGTGGCTTGGAACTGTAATGATAAGATAACATTTCAGGGCCAATCTCAGAAAGACAGGCAAGATTTTAATCAGCTGATAAGTTGGTGGGAAGGAGGTAAGTTCCAAGCCATGCTTTTTCAGACACCAAGTGAAGGGTCTAATTCCAAGCTTCACAGGTAAGAAGAGAATAGAAAACATAGAGACACTTCCAAGAATGTTGACATAGCCACCGAAATGGCATGAAGTGAAATAAACACATGCTTGCTTACATTTGTACACACACACACACACACACACACACACAAACATACAGTTATTTCTTTGTTCCTCTTTCTGGACCTCAGATAACAGAACTGAGCTGTTTACACCCAGTAGTCAACAGCACACTATAATTACCAGTCCAAAAAAGATCACTGCTTTTATCATGTTCTTATTATTTTTTACCTTTCATGTCCTATCACCAAATCCATTCCACTCTGAAAATCCTTAAGAGACTCTCTCACATCCGATGTCTTTAACGTCTGCCTTCTGCATGTTTACCTAGATAGAGATATTACCTTGAAAAATGCAAATTTGCAATTTCTTAACTTTAAAACTAATCTGAGGAAATTATTATAAAATATCAATTTTTATGCTGGAATACATAAGTTTATATTACATTGTTCTGTATATTTGTATTATCTAAAAATAAAAATACATCATTATATAATTTATTAATATATTATAAATTGTTATGTACTACATAAATATACTTAATTGTTATGTACTACATAAATATACTTAATTAATACTAAATAATTATACTTAATTGTATATACAACAAATTATAATATAATTTGTTAAAATATTGTGTTTTTTTAAAAAACACTAAATGGTATTGTGATACAATTCTCACGCTATTTTTTTTTCCTTTTTAAAAATTAACTTCTGGGTGCCTGGGTGGCTCAGTGGGTTAAAGCCTCTGCCTTTGGCTCAGGTCATGATCTCAGGGTCTTGGGATCTAGGCCCACATCAGGCTCCTGCAAGGCAGGGAGCCTGCTTCCTCCTCTCTCTGCCTGCTTCTTTGCCTACTTGTGATCTCTCTCTGTGTCAAATAAATAAATAAAATCTTTTTAAAAAATTAACTTCTGGGGCACCTAGGTGGCTCAGTTGGTTAGGCGACTGCCTTCGGCTCAGGTCATGATCCTGGAGACCCAGGATTGAGTCCCACATCGGGCTGCCTGCTCGGCAGGAAGCCTGCTTCTCCCTCTCTCACTCCCCCTGCTTGTGTTCCCTCTCTGGCTGTGTTTCTCTCTGTCAAATAAATAAAATCTTTAAAAAAAAATATTAACTTCTATGTTCTTGGAACTATCCATTGGTTTATGTAAATATGTTCCTTGGGACTGATACAGTATTCTGGGGCATGCATATTGCATATTTAACATATCAACAGTCATGCTTTCAACCCCTGCCTACAAAACATCCTTGCTATGGATTTTAGACTTTCTCTGCATTCTTGCTGAGCCCCTACCTGGGTACATGCATACTCAGCTTCAACAAACTGCCAAGATGACTATACCAAACTATACCAGTGACTATACCAGTACTCTTACCAGTAGCACATGAAAATTTCACATGATCTTTTGTCCTTAATATTAGAAAATTTTCAACTTTTACCATTTGGAAGTACACAAGATGTTTCCTTGTCTTAATCTATTTTTCTCTGTTTACTAAGGTGATGCACATTATCTCATAGTCTTACTACTTATTGGATTTTCCTCTCTATTCATATAAAAATTGCTTTTCCATATTCTTTGGTCAATTTTTTTTCCATTAGAGAATTTGCCTTTTTCTTGTTCTTTTCTTTCCCATGTAATAGTATCTTCCAAGTTTTACAACCTGCAAGTATCAACACTCAGTTGTCATACTTCTGTTAATTTTTGGTTACTGTTCATTGATCTCTTTTTGATACATATACATTCTTTTTTTAGTGTTTTTTTAGGTCTTTTAAACTTTCGTCCCATTCAAAGACTCATAGATATTCTCCTACACTTGTATTAGCTTCATAATTTTTTCTTTCACACTTATGTGTATATGTTTTTCTATAGGGCTATGGGATCATCTGTGCCCCATCTGTGCCCCATCCCAACTATCTTGCCTCATGTATCTCTTCCATTTGGCTGCTCCTAGGTTATATCTTTTTTATAATAAACCTGAAAAATAGTAACTTATAATATCTATATATTTGGTCTTCATCTTTATTCCTAGCAAAGAGCTCCTAAAACTCTTGGAAGTTCATATTTTTTACTCATAGCAAACTCCTTCCAGTCATATCTGTGTTTATGTTAAAGAGATGATTTTTGGAAAGTCCCTAAGGATGAGGACTAATCACCAGGGAAAAGAACAATGTGATGAAAGGGTCGGAACTTTCAGTCATAACCCTCTATCTTTGGGTTTGGGGAGAGGGGCTGGAAGTGAGTTAATCGCTAATGGCCAATGATTTAGTTAACCATGCCTATGTCATGAAGCCTCCATAAAAAATCAAAAAGGACAGGACAGGGGAGCTTCTGAATTGGTGAACACATGTAGGTCTGGGAAAATAGTATCCCCTGAGGAGGGCATGGGTGTTCTGTGCCCCATCCCAACTATCTTGCCTCATGTATCTCTTCCATTTGGCTGCTCCTAGGTTATATCTTTTTTTATAATAAACCTGAAAAATAGTAAGTACATTGTTTTCCTGAGTTCTTTGAGTTGTTCTAGCATATGGCTAGAGGAGGGGGTTGTGGGAACCTCTAATTTATAACCAGTTGGTCAGAAGTACAGACAAAAACCTGGACTTGAGACGGACATCTGAGAGGGTGGAGGGGCAATCATCCACGTGCAGGTAGATAGTGTCAGAATTGAATTATGTAGTAGGACATCCAGCTGGTGTCTGAAAATTGATTGGTGGAGGAAAACCCTGACACATTTTGTGACCAGGAGTATAAGAAGTGTTCTGAGAAGGCTTAGAAGAGAAATAGAGTGCTATGTATTTAGACAGAAAAGTATAGGAGTATTTTTTCTTTTTGGGTTCCAAAACATTCTTATTATATTGTAAATTTTTACCATATACTAATCCAATTTTTCAGCACTATTATTTTTCAAACAGCCCTTATTAAAGAACTCATTATTTCCTCACTCCTTTGTAATGCCATCCTGTAAAACTAGTTCCTACATTTATACAAATCTCTTTCTAGGTCTCTAATGTGTTCAATTGATCTACTTCATCCTGTATGAATACTATTATTTTTTAATCACTATGCATATATTATAGTCCCTAAAAACTGAGAGATTACTGTTTTTCTCCCAAAATTAGCTACTTAATAAGCTTTATTATTTCATGTACATCTTAGAATCTTCTTGTACCATTGTGTGGGGCATAAACAATGAAGCTTGAAACACTGAAAAAATAAAATAAATCATTATTTTTTAAAAAAGAATCTTCTTGTACTATTCCTTGCAAATCTTGGCAGAGATCTGATTAAAATTGTATAGAATTTGTAGATTAAATTCAGGATGACATCTTACAAGGTTAAATTTTCTGCCCACAAACATACATATCTCATTATTCATTGTGTTTTATATTCTTTAATTAATTTAAAATGGTCTTTCTATAAAACAACCTTCTATAAATGTTTTCTTTTTTTTGTTAGATTAAGTCCCAAATACCTTATTGTGATGTTTGTGTTTTATACTGTATTTTCTTTTTTATTTATTTCATGCTATTTTAAAGGAAGAATTTTGGCTTTCATGTTTGGATCTGTGAGCCAGGAAGACTGCTGAACTGTCTTATCCATTCTAATAATTGTTTAAAGGTCCTTTTGGGTTTACTATGAGGATGATCAGATCATCTATCAAATAATGGCCTTTTTTTTTTCAAGATTTTATTTATTTGACAGAGAGAAACACAGCCAGAGAGGGAACACAAGCAGAGGGATTGAGAGAGGGAGAAGCATTCCCGCTTGGTGGGAAGCCTGATATGGGGCTTGATCCCAAGTCTCCGGGATCATGACCTGAGTCGAAGGCAGTTGCTTAGCCAACCGAGCCACCCAGGTGCCCCAAATAATGACCTTTTATTTTCCTTTAATCTTTATACTTCTTTTTTCTTGCCCTTGTCCTAAACATTAGGGGCTTCAATATGACACTGAACATACATATTATCTCATATTCTGAAATTTGGCAGTCCATTTTAGTCTCATTAGGACAGTTATAGAGAACATGAACTTAAAATTGTACAGAAAAACAGAACTACTAAGTTTAACCAGAGATGGCCACATCATCTTTTTTTATACTTTTCATATCATGATTGATTATATCACCTGGATTAGGCATACTTAAAGGAAGAAAAATGGGAAATGATTTCTCACAGTCTTTTTCACCTTTGAAATTATAAGGATAAAAGGTCATTGGTTGCATTTCCTACATATGCTCAGCACGGCTCTAAAATGGCACACTGCACATCCTTGTGCAGAGAGATTAGAAAAAATTTTTGTCAGGCAAACTTTAGAAATTACCCTAAAACCACAAAAGAGATAGAAATCCATCAACAAATGTAAGTCATTTTCTTTTCAAGCTGTAACACTTATTCCTTTGGTTGGAGAATGAGAGCAAGTGTTGAGCATTATGGACTGGAGGATAAGCCTGATTCTGAATGGCAGGAAATTCAGATAGTGAGATCTGGCTAAGTGCATACTTCCTGACAGCGCCCTTCCACCATGTTTTAAGAAGAGATCACTAGAGTTTTAAGTTAATAGTTTCATCATCTTCAGTAAAAGAAACAGCCTTGAAGAGATCTCTGTACAAAGCTGCAAAACTTAAATGCTATTTGAAATAAAAGTAAAGGGTAGCATTCTTCTGGAATCATTTATGAAATGGACCCATGCACTTATTTTTAATGTCTAAAACAGAGTCTTTCACAGAGTCTGAGATGGGCAGCTTAGCTCAGGGGACTCGAAGAAAGGGAAAGCTCAAATCGATTAATAAGGAAATAAATGTTGAATCTTAAGAAAAATAATCATTTTTTTTCAAAGCAGACCTAAACCAAGGATGAATCAGAAAAAAAAAAACTGTGGTTCTTTCGATTTACTAAAGATTTACCATAGTATAGCAAAGAAAAAATATTCTAACAACCAAGAAAATTCTATCATACGGGCTGCTGACTTTTTTTAAGAGTAGTTGGATAACACCATTAATGGAAGGTGATCCTCAGATTTTGCTGCTATCTAGAGAACATTATCTCTTGGTATAACTTTAAAATGCAGCTTCATGCATGGCAAAAGACAAGCCAAAGGCCAAGAAAGGGCAATTTCACAGCAGAGCAAGTACTCAAGTGTTCTCTCCAGGCACTGTGTCTACTGCATGTGGCCCTCCTAAAGGAGAGACACGCAAGTGGAATGGTTTCCCACATCAAATCAGCAAGACTTGGAAAAGTGCCTCCTAACTTGATCAGCTCAGTGGTGGATGGAATGAAGTTTTGATGTGAATGCAATGCACCTGATTTTATTTTTAACCCCAAAGCCTGGATAGCTGTGAACTTTCAATTTACATGTACTTTCCCCATGATGGCTAAATGGCTCTTATTACCAATGTTTCCCAGTAAGAGTGGTGAGAAGCCGAGATCACTGATCTTGAAAAATACCCTTTTCAAATAAATGTATGTGCATAACTAATTTTGAATTTCTTCCAGTTGGTCAAAGAGCAAAGTCTCATGTCTCTGTAAGGTACCCTGTGCTAGGTACTAAGTTTGTGGTACTGCCCATGACAAGCAGAGTGCTCATCAGCAGTGAAAGCGGATATCTAAAACAATGTCATTAATTACAAGTAAGTTCTTATATAATTTTAAGAGAATGAAGTGCTGAGAAAGGGAAATATGGGATATTCTGGGGCCCATTACATGGACTCTCACCTAATCAAGGTTGGAGTTGGTAGGAGGTAAAAATGTATTCCTGGCCACGTAAAAGAATCAGGCATGTGAAGAACAGGCATGTGAAGAGAACAGCTCCAAGTACTCAGAAACCACCTGGGACAGACCAGAGATCAAAGAAAATGAAATCATTGTCATGGGGATTTATGCTGCCTGTCCCAAAAGAGAAATCTGATTCCTTCATCATCCTTACCCAAGATTAATCCATCATATGTAAATTTTAATTGACTTGATCCATGACTCAAAGATTCACGTTCTAACATCCAAAACTTTATGTTCAGATCAAACTCATTATTTTTAAACTCCAAAATAGCCTTTCTTATTATTCCTTCTTAAATTCATTTTATAATTTCCCTAACAGAGCCCAATTCTTCTATCTTAGCATAACTCCAGATCAACCACCTAGGATTATCCAATGGAGTTATCTGCATGAAGTAATTACTTTTTTCTTCTGCAACTATTTCATATTCCCAGATAAGTCTTTAGACTTTAAGACATGCACTTACTGTTCAGTTTGCAAATTTTCTTGAAGTTAGAAGTGAGGAGTCAGCAATTTACTTCTGACTGAAAAGGAAACTTTAAAAAAACCATTCTACCTATGCATCTTTAGACACCTATGAAATCTTGATTAATTCCTTAAGATGTCCAAAATGGCAGTTAGGTGTATGTCATTTGTTGAAGATTAGGAACCTTTGTTCAAGGCATTTGAACAATTGTTTTATGATCATGTACAATTGTGGTGAGAACAAGCCACACTGAATCACTCACTTCGGAGTTGAACACTGGAAAGGTGTACTGCTTGCTAAAACAATGGGAAAGTGACTTGTGCCTTACATTGAATGTAAGGCATTTTATTAAAAATTCTTCTGATGATAAGAATGAAAGACTTGAAGTATGGTAGCCTAAAATATATTTTCTCTTTCATCAGTAATTCATGAGTGTTTATTAGATTGGCATTTGAAATTGCATATGCAGGTGTGTCTCTTTTTAATACAACAGATGTTTCTTCCTAAAAAGAAACATAGAAATTGCTGAAAAGGAACTCACGTTTTATATGTGCTGGGAAAACTTCCTACTGTAGGCAATCTCACAGATTCTCCTTTGCAAATATAAGGGTAGCTCTAATATGCAAACTACTTCTATTAATGGGTTTGTTTAATGAATTAATATGTTTATATATTCAGATTTGTTTAAGGTGTGCTGAAACAGTATGGAACATATCTGGTAATAGATGTTTCTGGTTTTGGAATTTACATAGACTTTAAATGCACTTTTGCTAAGAGGGAGAAATGAAGGGAAGGAAGAAATGGAGAGAGACAGAGGGGAGGAGGACAAGGGAAAAAAACATAATGATATTTTGTAATATTCTGCTTATATGTTAAACTTTAAGGCAACCACAGGTGCAGAGGACACTTTTGTCTAGAATCTGTTGGCACTCATTTTTTTTTTTCCACGCAGCATCTTTGTGTAGCGGTGTTTGTTATTAAAAGCTTGATACACATGTTTGATGGTTTAGACCACCTGAGTTTGGTCAAATACAGGGTGGGAAAATATATCATTTTTCCTCCCAAAACTACCTTAAAATTATCTAAAATCTAAATCAGGCCCAAGAAAGAAAGATGGGGGGAGGGTGCCATGATAAAAACAAACCCTATTCTAATATTCTAGAATCTTCCTATATGGATGGATACAGAGCCATAGAGGTTTCCCTTCCTTTCCTTCTGCCATTTTCTTGACAGAGGTCAATCTCCTTGTGATTAACATTGCACTGATCATCCATAATCATCACTCTTGATAATAAGCCCTGATGCTCTCCAGCCCTTCATTCACTCCCTGTGTTTTTAAGTAATCATCTTGTTGTCCCAAGTACATTACAATGACTTTGATGGTGAGATTCAGATATACCTACAATTTTCATATCCCAAATTATGTACCAAGGACATTACCATGTTTTAAATTATGCAATAGTTCATTGAGGGCTCACAAAGCCTAAAAACACATGTACACAGACACACACACGTATACTTTTCATTTTCAGAGTAATCAACTAAGGCTTTGAGAGTTTAATTTGTCCACATTTTCATAGCTAAGTGGCAAAGCATGATTTCAAACACATGTTCCAAAGTCCTTGATCTTTCCATACTGAAAACATAGTGGAAAAGAGTCAGTACATGAATGAATGCATGAATAAAACAAAAAACAAAAAACACCGACCACTCAGCAAAAGAATCAAAACAAAATCTGTGAAATTTCCACGTGGCTGCAAGGGCGAAAAAGAGACACTACTGTTTTTTTCTGGAAAATTGTGGCCTCACTTCCCAATCTGATACCATATTGGCTCAACCCAAGTGGTCACCATGAAAGCAGCAAGATCTACAAGCTTTTCCTCCACATATGTTAGACTTCTTTCCTATTCCTGGTTTCCTTTCCTAACCAACAGCTCTCCAAATCCCTGCCCTTTGGTATGTATGGTTCCAGTTACCTCCCTTCTAAACTGAACACTCATTTAAAATGTTTTATTTGTATCTGCATCCACTTTCTGCATTGGTCCCAGGAAAGTGCTTTCTATTCAGAAGAGTCTCAATGAACATGTGTCAACTAAATGAATAGGGAACTAGACAGCATACCATTGAGTCTCTCTGTGCTGCGTAGAGTGTTGTGCACTCAGAAAGATCGCAAGCCTCACAGAGCAGAGGCCATGTGCATCAGGCTTTCTTTTTCATGTCTCTCTCTGTTCCTTGCTCAGAACTGAGTACAGTGTAGACCTGGTTGACCTACAGACAACGTAAGTGAGTGTTGGTTAATAGTTAGATTTCATATTCCAAGACCTGAAAGAACACAATCAGGAGCTGTGTTGTCAGCTACCAGAATCTCCTTTCTGAGCCTTTTGCCTCTATCTGACATTCCCCATATTCCTCATGCTCCTGATCCCCTTGCCATCCCCAAAGTTACTCTTGGAGAGGGGCATCATTAGCATAGTGAGTTGAGTGAGTGAGCTCCCTTGAGCAAATTACTGCCTATGATCTGCACTGAAGAAAGGGTCTCTCTCCTTCCTCCCCCAACCCCTGCCATAGAGATATTTCAGGGATCTATTCAGCAAATAAGGGAATACTCTTGAGGATCTGAATGACTCTTTGCTGTAGTCTTGAAACACAGAATAAATGGCTAATTTTCATGTACCTGGTCACCTATAGAAAAGACTCTTAATTGGTGGACTCTGAAGCTAATTCCTTCTTAAACAATTAGTATCTCTGATCAGTAATCACCAGTGTGCATATCATGGGTCACCAGCTATAGTCCGCCATATTCTTCTTGACTGAATTAACTGAAAGAAACAGGAGTGATCAGCCAGAGTTGGCCTGAATTTACCAAGAAAATGTGTATATACACAGGCAACAGTATTTTCTTTTGTTTTGTTTCTTTCAATCAAGCCAGGACCCAACCTGAGTATCTGACAGCAAGAGTGTAAAAACTCTCAGGACTCAACAGTGAAACCAAGACATGAGGCAAGAAAATGCTTATCTCTAATGGACTTTGTAAGGCTTAATTAACTCCTGCAGGACAAGTTCTTTGCAATGTTCAGATTGCCTATATTCTCAGAGGTCAAAGATTATGAAGATGGAAAGGAATAATGACATTATACACTCCTCAACTGTATCAGAAGGATCTTTCTAATGCTTTAATTCTTAATTATTATGAAAGTCCTAGAATTGACAGATCATCCTTAGACTGTTCAATTAAAAAAATTCATTGTAAGTGATGGTACTTTGTATGTTTGTTTGTTTTGAAAATAGTGTTGGATATATCTGTAGGGCTAGGATGGGTAGTGAGGGATTCCTTTTTTTCTCTTTCACATTGTTTCCATAGATGGAACCTCAGCCCCCAGTTAACAGATGTAACATCTGAATCTTGTTTTCAGTGGTCTTTCTCACTATGCAAGTGAATTCACAATGTTTCTAAAGAACTGGTGTTATATTCTGGACGTTCCCATTGACATCACTGAGCTTCTTGAGGAGACTGAAGAAGAGCCTTCTGAAAAGGATTTTCATCTTCTTTATTCACTCATTTTAGTCAAGAAAGTAAATTTTCATCAAGGAAATAAAAACCTATCATACTCAAGCTCTGGGAAAAGTTGTTTTCAGAGGTCTTTCTCACTATACAAGTGAATTCACAATCTTTTCTAAAGAACTGGTATTTTATTCTGAAAGTTCCCATTGACATCACTACACTTCTTAAGCAGACTGAAGGAGCATTCTGAAAAGGATTTAACTTTGTTATTTAATTTAGATCCTCTTCTTTATTCATTCATTTTAGTCAAAATTTTTTTTCATCAAGAAAATAAAAACCTACTCATACTCAAGCTCTAGGAAAATAAGGGTAGAGAAAGAGATACTAGCTTTCCTAAAAGTTCCCAGTTTCCTGAAAAACAGCCCAATATACAGAAAAAGTCAACTAAGTACTGGTGAGAAAAAGACATGCTACTCAGAATAATGAACATTTTAGCTGCAAAATGAAAGAAAAAGAAGAATCTGACCTAAGTAAAGAGGACCAAAACCATTCTAGTCCTAAGTTACCTAAAGCTTTAAAGTGTGAGAGAACATGGACACTTCGGTAAATCCAAGGAAGCCATTATAGGATCATACCTGGAGCTGTGCAGAAAAAGAGCTGAAGAAGCATTTAGGGACTATTCACAGGGATAATTTATCTAGAGGCTCCTTGGAGCCATTTAAAACACTTAAAATTTAAAAGTAATTTAAAATTAAATTGCATTTTAGGAAACCATTGATGGCATTAATAGGACTGGTTGTAAGTGGAACTGCCCAGAAGGCAGAAACCCATTAGGAGGTCATAAAAGAATTCTTCAGGAAATCGGACCATGGCCTGAGAAAGTATAAAAGGGCACAGGAGGCATATTGAGTGGCTCAGTCAGTTAAGCACCTGACTCTTGATCTCAGCTCAGGTCTTGATCTCAGAGCCATGAGTTCAAGCCCAATGTTGGGCTCCACACTGAGTACAGAGCCTACTTGACACACACACACAAAAAAAGGCACAGGTGAGGGGGTAGATTTTAAAGATGTTTAGGGTACAGAATAATGGGATGCTGTACTAGACTGGACAGAAAGACAGATAGAAAGGGCAAAGATCATTCTGAGTTTCTGGTTTATGGCTTCTGCTAGGTGGTGGTATGGTACCAATCACTGGGACTGGGTTTATAGGAAGATGAGGGAACTGTGAGGGACAGTGGTGGTGCAGTGGTGGTATCTGGGGAGGGAGAGAAGGGTGTACATCTTCATTTCTTTTGAATTTTTTTGTTACTGTTGTTAATGTGGATCTATAATGTGAATTTCACCAGATTCACCCTTCTAGCCTGTTAATGTCTGGATGCCAAAGCCCTAACTCATCAGAAAGTCTTTTATCAGGTATTGGTTTGACCAGTAGAGTCCCTCACTTAGACTTTGCTATTGATCAGTTATCTTAAAATATAATTAATATACAGTTTATGAAGTCCTTATAGAGATTTTATGATTAGCTTTACTTTTTAATGGGGCTAGGATATTTTTAATATTCTAAGAGTAACCCACTGGAGCAATATTTTTAATTAAACACTACATCTTGATCTTAGTTTAAATTCACAACAGTTCTGTGAGGAAGACAGAGTGAATTATAGTATTTCTAGTTACAGTGGAAGAAGAAGTAGCATCTAAAAGTTTAGTGTCTCGACCAGTGTGACCCACAAGCAGTGTCTTTGCCTGTGGAACTCTTTGTACTCTTAGTTTGGGGGTCACTTCCCTTCCTCACTGTCTGTGAAGGGCAGGCCCAGCTGTTGAGTTCAGCAAAGATGCACATCTTATTGACCATTAGAACTTAGCACAATACTACCATCATTATTATTTTACTTGGAGAATTTACTACTATGGACACTATTCTGACAAATGGAACTGCTCTTATGTTTTAAAGCATAATGCATTAAAAAGTGCATGAAAAATTATGATATCAGTTGGTATTGGGAAAATGTTTTCCCGTCCAATGCACTTTAGAGCCTGGTTCACCGACAGACTGCCCACATTGGGAATGCATGCTAATAAAAGCACATGCATTATGGAGGTGAGAACACTTGAAACATCATTTGCATATGCTACAAGACTTACAATGTAATGGATTTCTAACTAATTAGCATGATTTCCCAGACTGAATTATGCCACATGTAGGAGTAGCTGGATATAAAAATAAATTTGATTATAATGTGCATAAATTGCTCATTTCTTACAGAATTATGGCTTTTTCTTAAGTGAATGCCCAACTTCCCCAAATTGTCAATGAAAATGTGTTTCCAAATGGCTGCTCTTTTTGGGGCTGTGCTCCTTTCCGGGAGTTTGGCTACTCATGGCAGCTGCTTTGTTGGAACATGACACACACAGCACATCAGGCAGTGAGTGTGACCTACATTTAGGATGTTTATGAGTTCTGCAGAAATTGGGTAATTTCACTTGCTGTTTTGTTCTTCTACTGATGCAAGAGGTCTTTGAGTGTCTTTGGGGCAATAAGTCCATGGATGCTAACAGACAAGTACAGTGCATGTAGAAGAATAAGATAAAAAGGAGCAAATCCACCGTGGCAGATTTCTTCCTGATCTGTGCCAGGTTTTGTTAGAATGGGATAAAGCCAATGACAAAGGTACTCCTCTGTTCCATGGAGCTGCCATTGTCATGACTCATACACAGAACAAAACTAAGTGGCAGGGTACTGAGAGTATGTTCTATAATGCAGGGGAGAAGAAATTCCTTTCTCTGAAGGCAAATGGATGGCACTTGCTCTGGGAAGAAGGATAGGTAAGGTTTCAGTGGTTGAAGCATAGAAGACATTCTGCATCAGCAGCCTAGTTAGAGGGTAAGAAAAGCACCTCTCTTTCATGCACAGGTTCAACCATTAGTTATTACACTTTATTAAATCTGAACCATAGTGATTCTATACTCGTGATGTGTCACTAGGTTTAACCTCCCATATGCGGTTTGTTATAGATGTTGTGCATATACACACAAATGTGTTCCTTTGTCAATATATTTGGGAAGCACTGAGTAAACAAAGGTAAACGTGATTATTTCAAGATTTCTCAGTATTAAGTGTTTTCCAATTTATCCATCCAGGGAAGCTTTGTTTTAAATTTTTAGTTTAACTAGATAGTCAAGGAATTTTTTAAAAATCATGCACAGATTCCATTTAACCAAAAGAAGCTAGATCAGAGAGTAATGAAAACTTCACAATATGAAGGGAAGTTGGATGCCCCTCTTCGTTAATCTCAAATCACAGTAGTAAAATATTAACTGTCATTTATTGACTGCTTACTCCGTACCAGAGATAGCACTAGTATTTGACCTGCATTTTGTGTGGCTGTCACAAAATTTTTCTAGATTATCTATAGCTATGTTTACATACAGATGAGAAAACTAAGGCTCCCACAGATGGAGAGTCCAGAATGTTTCGCGATTTATAATGATAAAATCCACGTGATCCTCCTCTACACATAGCATTTTGTTAAATTGTGTTTTATACAGTTCTCTGTTTTGTCTATGAGTCACTCACTGCAAGTCCCAAGAAGAAGATGGGTAGAGTCCAGGAAGTTTAATACAAGTGGTAGTTGAACATCAGTCCAGAGACAAGTCCAATCAATGTTTGTAGATAAATGGGGGAATGCATTGTTTACCTCTAATATGGGATATATGTAAGGGCTAGGAAATCTGCTACCCATTCACCCTTTCTAAGGAAGGTACTCAAGGACATGATTCAGAAAAACAAAGGATTACTCAAAGAAGAGGAAAGGTTTAGATCCCGGGATAAGTAGACCTCATAAGCTCAAAATACAGAAAGTCTTGCATTTACACTACTAAGATTCTAGCTCCAACTTTACAATTGTAGACCCTAATTTGAAGTTAGTAGAAAGTGGATTCTGCTCCTATGGAGAGGATTAATCTTCTTGCTCCAATGCTTTCTTCCCCAAGCTCTAAACATTTGGTATTTTACTGGTAGGTGTAAAATGAAATCCTCTTTTTCCCAATTTCTTATCTATCAGTTCTCATAAATCCTAACCGACTACCAGGAGTTCAGGATGAAGCTGGAAGTAGGAAGTACAAAGCAGGTTACTCAGGAACCCAGAGGTTCACTGTCCTAGAGGAGGACTAAAGTAGGTGAGGGTTTATGTGACAGAATATAGCCAAGTTAACTGAACACTCTCTTTCAACAGTATCAGTACCTCTTACTCTAAACTGGCCAGGGCAAGCACAAATAAAGGATCAGTCCTTTGGTGGACTGCAACAACAAAACCTAAAAGTTTGCCTTCAGCCTGGAGTGGGCAGTCACAACCACAGTGCAATTAGCGGTGACTAGCAAGAAGTCCAATTGTGTTTTTTACATGGTCTGAAGAAGCTGATTTGCCCTCATTCAGCTAACCCAATGGGGGGTGTGGAGCACAAAAAAACCAACGGATTCCCAAATCCCATTTTAATTATTTGTTGTAGGCCCCAGTGGCCAATTTCATCAGAGAGTTTGCTCCATTTGGGCAAGAAAGTATTCAGAGTACCATGGAGAGTTATTTCCAGAGATGGCCAAAAATGTGTGCTTCTAAAATGAAGCCTCTCCATTATTCACAGAAAATATAAAGACACTGCTTCTATTAACTTTCCAGCTATCACTGATTTCATTTAAACCAAAATATTAGATTTAGTCTATTCACAATACTGTAATCACAACATAGTTATCGCTCTGAATTGTTGGTATTTCTACCTACTTCATTTTAGTACTTAATTTGTTTCTTTTTTTTTAACATGTTACACCTCAGTATTTTAATTATACTCAGCTGAATGTATCTGAATGCTCTCAGCATGCTTCATTATTTATATTAGTAGAAAAGCACATAAAATCAAATTGCATGCTGACATTCTATAATTTGTACTTGCATATTTCTAAAATAGATTTCTATAGATACAGCAACTATTCAACAGTGACTCAAGATATGCTATGATTTTAAAATTTAACAGAATTTTAATGTACTCCCAAAATAAAATTTATGAGTTTTCACTAGAAAATGTCTTATCTGATTATTCATATTCTACGATTATTAACTGCTCCTATTCTGCATTTGATTGAATTGTAAAAAGGTGAATTCCTTTCCTTCTTTACCCCGGGCATTAAGCTGTAATTTCTGCACATTTTGAGTTTTCCATATCTAAATTGGAAATTATGTTAGATCTACTGAAATACCAAGTATAAATAAAATATAAACCTTTTTTTATTAGAAATGGACATTACCGTTTAATTTAGGAAGGAGGTCTGTAACCATGCTGCCTTTTTCATCATAAATCTCTTCTGGGTTAAGTAGAAGCCCTTTATCAAAAAGTTAGTTTAAACTCTCTCTCTCTCTTTTTTTTATTTGGATTTAAGAACCAGAAGTCCCAGAAAGAATTATAAGAGCCTATATTTTTATTTTTTGTACCTCTCCTAAAAACTCAGCTGTGTCCTTGGGTCTGGCAAAACCACCTCTCCATCAGTCTCATCTAAAAATCTAGTCTATTCTTTAAATAGATGCTTCGGTTTGGTCTTTAGGCTTATTCTACACATATAAAAGGCAGATAAGTAGCAGGAAAAGCTAGAAAAATGTATGCTACTTCTTTGAATGATCAGGGCGCAGAGGATATTCATAAAATTTCTTCCCTGATTAGAATCTCCTCTAATGTGCTATGTGCCATTGTGAGAAAAAGAGGAAGGATAGTCCATTTAGTTGTGGGTTTCAGGGAAGATATAGTAAGTCCTTAAAGAAAGAGCAAACCAGTAAGAGGCAGAATCTGAAACATAATGACATTTCAGGTGAAGAAACTACCTTAGCAATTCCCTTGAGGAAAATGGCAGCAAACTGTAAATTTGAAAAACAGCACAAATATAAGTATTAAGACGAGGTCTGTGGTTGGTTAAAACACAAAGCAAGTATGCATGAGTAATGAGAAACAAAGCTACCACTTCAGAATAGAGAGCTCTTATGCAGGTGAGGAGCCTGGCCACATTCACCTAATATGGGAGGCAAGGGGTGGGGCAGGCTCTGGACCATCTGTGTGCAGGAGGATACAGTTGATTCGGCTATGTCACAGGAATGTGAATCTGGCAGTTGTGTGCGATATTGGGGGTATTACTGGAGGCAGAACAAACAACTGTGAGGCTGTCAGAGCAGCCCAGGATACGGTGGACTCAACTCAAGTCCAAATCAACAACTTAGTGAATGTCTAAATGGAGAGAGGCACAGTGCTAGATACTGTGCAGGCAGACATGATAAGTCAGTCTTCTTGTTTTCTGTAGTTAGGGACATGTTATTTACTTAATAAGTGTTGGGAGATAAAAAAGGAAGAAGACAGAGCAGGAGGGAGGGAGGGAGGGAACAAGGGAACACAGAGAGAGAAGCACACATAGAAGAAAGGCAGGTAGAAAGTAAGAAAGGACAGGACTAAGGAACATAAGAAAAGGATTTAACCATAGACAAAAGATAGCAAATGAAAAAATAATCCATACAACTATGTGCTAATATCTCTAAACACCTTAAAGAATTGCATTATTTCCTGGAAAATAGAAATGATTAAAATTAATATATTTCAGAGAACATTAGTGCTTATAAATTTTTTTCTAATCACACAGAAATGAGCAGAGAGGGTGTGAATCGCTTACAGCATGGCCCATAATAAACTCCCACAGGCAGGTGTCTGTCTCCCTAGGAGCTAGCTAACTTAGTAATTCTGAGGACACAGAGGACAAAAACACAGAATAGAAGGAACATGGGACTCTGAATGAACTAGCCCAAAAATGCTGTATTACACAGTGACTGGAATGATCACTAAATGTTTATTGTGTTAAGCCATTTGAATTCATTAGCCTACTCTGACTGATATGAGAAAACATGTACAAGAACTGTCCATCAAACAGACACTAATTTGGTTGATATTATTACAAGTATTCTACTAAGTTTTCAAAAAATAATTTTGAATGTTAATTAAAATATCTATATTTTGGGAAACTATCACAATCAATTTCCCAAAGCATGAACAAATGTGTGTATATGTGTTTATGAAGTAATATAATTTCTTGATAGAGAGGTGCCTAAATATAATAGATATAATTTTATAAATAAAATTTTAGGGAGTATAATCCATGCTATGTAAATTTTTTCCAAGCAAAAGTGAATGGTACAAAATTGCTTTAAATCTTAATGTACTTTATTACCTTAATTAAAAAGAACTGTAATATCACCTTGAAGAAAACTAAAAGACATTTAATAAAAGTCAAAACTCATTACTGAATTTAAAAGGATGTTCTTAATAAAATAAGAACAGAAGACAATTAATATGATAAAGGATATACAACTAATATCAACAGCAAATAGCAGAATAGAGGCACTGGCATACATTAAAGTCTACAACAAAACAAGGGTGTTTTCAATCCTATTTTTATTCTATAACTTTATGAATTTCACAGGTGAAAAAAGAATAATGCAAGAAAATATTAAAGACCAAATTTCAGTATTTATAGGAATGATTGGTAATGCAGTCAATGCAAGATAACTGAAAAATATTTGCAATCACTGTATCATGTCTTTGAGTATCAGTTGCTTAAACCAACCAGGAATCCTTCAGCAGCTTATGGAGGAATACAGACACATATCCACACATGCACACAGGTGCACGCACAGAGGATGCACATATACACAAAGATTTTCCAAATGAAGAGCCATTCAATGCCCTTTCATAAAGGTTAAACCCCAGAATGATCTTACTTCTCCCCAGCTTACCTTTTCCTATTAATCAGCCTTTAGAATTTAGTATTGTGTATAATGAAGTGGATCGATGAACATGAAACAAAATCCAAAATTATTTATCTAAAAAGAGAAGCCCATGTAGGACACTGAAATTTATAGCAGCATATGTTAGGATGCATCGTAATGTTTTAGTAACTGAAGTAATGTTATAAAGAGTCATTTCAAATAAAAGAAAAGGTGGATTTTTCAATGATCATTATTGACATAAATAGCCAATATTTATAAAAAGAAATAAAAATATTACCTCCATCTTGTACCCACTCAAATGCAAATTTCTAGATGGAGCAATATATAAATACAAAAATGCATGAATCAAAGAATGAAAATGCATTTACTAGTATAAGTATTTCTATAATATCCAGGATAGAGTGAACATTAAAAAATAATAACATAACACTTTTCAAAACTCCTTTAAATGAAAAAAAGACAATTGAAATAGAAAAATATTATTTACCACATAAAAAATTTATAATATATATTCAACCCAAGGTGTTATGATGTTAATACATTATTATGCTATTACAAAGATCTACTGCTAAGTGTTAAGAAAAACATAAATAACCCAAAAAGATTAAAAAGTTTAAAAAATAGAAACAGCATTTCACAAAAGACTTATAAAGATGTAAAAACTGCACAAGTGCAATCATAATAAAATGAATGCAAATTAAAACCATAATACACTATTTTTCTCTATCAAGCTGTCAAAGACAAAGAAAAGCTAACTGCCAGTGTTGTCAAGGGTTGGAGGAAAACAGAAATGCTTCCACAGCACCGAAGGTATATAAATTGGAACAATCTTCTTTAGTGGCCATATGCAATACATTAAAAAGGAGTAAGAATGTCCATCTTTTCAATTATCAGTTTTTCACTTCAGGTGACTAGTGGTACACATATAAGTAATAATTTATAAATAAAATAACATTGCTTATACAGCAGTGGGAAAAAAAGCAAACAAATTAAATCTTCCATGGTAACATCATGGTGGTTGAATAAATGTTGGCCCATCATATATTGGAATAATGTGTGATATTAAAAATAGCATTATAGAAAAAATATTTAATGGTCTGGAAATATGCTCATGATATATATTTTAGGTTTAAAGACATAGCTAATATATATCAAAAAATAAATTGCTCTCATTTTGCATGACATATACAGGTGGAAGCATGAATTAATGCATACACACATCAACATAAACACACCAACAGACACACACACACACACACACACACACACACACACACATGCACCAAACTGAAATCATAATGGAAGGAAATAATTCTGTGATTGTATCTGTTAAGTAAGTGGATTTATAATTTTTTGAAGTTTGAAAAAAAGTTTCTTTTGCTTACATCCATTTTATAATTTTTCTAAGGTGCACAAAATAGTTTTGCATTTTAAAAAATTGTACGCTAGAGTTCCTGAGTGGCTCAGTCAGTTAAGCATCCAACTCTTGGTTTTGGCTCAGGTCATGGTCTCAAGGTCATGGGATAGAGCAGCACTTCAGGCTCTGGGCTAGGTGGGGAGCCTGCTGGAGATACTCTCTCCCTCTCTGTCTGCCACTTCCCCAACTTTCACACTCTCTCTCTAAATTAAATAAATAAATATTTACAAAAATACTATATATTTAAGAATACCAGTATGCTACTTTAAGAAAAAAAAAGAAACCCAGGAAGAATCTTTTAAGGAAACCATTATTAAGGTCTTCTCATACAAGTCTTCTCATATCACCCTGACTTGGGTGATAGAAACAGATAATTCATTGGTGGTCATGAATCATTTTTTTAACTGGATCGAGTTAGATTATATTCTAGGACAAATCATTTCCTATCTCTAAGCCTCGTTTATCCATTAGCAAAAAGAGAGGAGTCAGGATTCAAGTAGATGATCCCTGAAGCCCTTTGAGATTCTATGACTATTGAAAATATTTTGCACAAACATGTAAATTTATCTGCACTGTTTTAAATTCTCTAATTTCCCCCCTACTTAAACTATAGCTTACTATTATATCTTTATTCTTCAATGATGGAAAAATGGTGTTTCCTCTTGTGTATGAACATATCAAATTTGGCCAAGCAGGAGGATCCAAAACAAAATCTGTGAGTCCTACGTCTACTAGTCAGACATAAGCAGAAGATTGACACAGGGGCTCAAGGAATCTATGTGTCTGTGAATGGCTACCCCAGGAACTGGTTGCTTTATGAAAAGGGAAGCAGAGAAGAGCTGGGGTCAGAAGAAATCTGAGCACTATAAGTTGTGTGACCATATATTTTATCTTATAAACAAAGACCTTTTGAGAGTGATGGGAGCCTTACTAATAATTATGTTGAAACAATAGGAAAAAAAAGAGACTGTCCTATGAAAAGCAGGATAATGATCATCTACATATTTGGTCAACCCAAATATAAGTTCTAGAGTTTGGAAAAAGCATATACTCCCTGCCTTAAAAACTAAGAAGAAAGGAGGGAGGTTATATTTGGGTGAGGAAAAAAATCTCTCAATGACACTTGAGACACTTGAGAGACACTTGAGAGAGGTTTGCTGACTACTATGTCTTAAATTCCCAGTGACCGGAGGTCTTCCTGGATTCTCCTCTGTGCGCATATGGAGTCTTGCCTTCTTGGGCATAATTTGTATTTCGAGTAAAATTTTAGGAACCCAGGAACAATCTTATTTCATATACCATCATGTTTCCTTAAGTCACTAAGAACATCCCTTACCCTTAACAGTGTTTGAAGTGTATCCAACACATGACCCTGGTCACCAACCATTCTGGCTTGAGGACTTTCCCAAGATATAGGACTTTCAGTTGAAATCAGGCACAATAGGATGGTTGGTCACCCTGTCACCAGATCAGGACCTCCCTCTGTGAAGGTACTCAATTTATTTCTCCCCAATCCATTTCTATGTTTTGATATTTTTCTTCTCTAAACTATACATAATTTGGCCACTGAACATCATTACGGGATGAATTGTGTCCCTCCAAAACTCATATGTTGAAATCCTAATGTCCAGTAACTCAGAATGTGATGGTTTTGAAGATAAGATCTTTAAAGAAATAATTAAAGTAAAACGAGGTCACAAGGATCAGGCCTTGATCCAATATATGACTGGATCCTCAGAAAAAAGAAAAAGACACCAGGGACGCACAGAGAAAAGGTCATGTGAGGACCGAGGAAGAAGACAACCATGTACAAGCCAAGGATAGAGGCCTCACAAGAAGCCAACCCCTTTGACACCATGCTTCTGGACTTCCAGTCTCCCCAATGGTGAGGAAATCTCTACAGTTGAAGGCTCCAAGTCTGTGGTACTTTGTTACAGCACAAACTTCATATGAGAAAACCTCATATGAATACAGTATTAAAGTAATCTTCCCCTTAACCTCATTGCCTAAGGAACTAGAAAATCTAAATTCTCTAGAGGAATGGTTTTCCTGGTTGTTGGAAATATGGCAATCCATCTTGTTTCAACATAATTGTTTTTCAGCAATTTGTACACTAGGAATAGCTATCCAGATTTTTCATAGGTCTTTAAATTGCATTTCATTGCTTTTTCATTAAGAAACCCGTCATGATTTGCATTCTGTCCATCTGTCCAAGTTCATTTCATCTCTCTGAGGAGCTGACCTGTCTCTTTCTGTTTAGTACATTTAATTGGTTTTGATGTCCATGTTAGATCAAGTTTAATTATCAGGTGGCCAACAGTCCCCAATGGATTAGTTATTTCAACTTTACTCATTTAGAATATATTGTTACTTAACAACACATCAGGACTGAAATTATCCTACTTAGAGTCTGTCATTTAAGCCTTTACAAATCATACCCACAGTATATTATGGTTTTGTTCACTAATTACTAAGTATACCATGAAAAAGCAAATTAGCATTTTTAAAATAGTGGCATTATACTAACAAAAGTGGAAAAATACCTTTTCATTTTCTTTCTTTCTTTCTTTCTTTCTTTCTTTCTTTCTTTCTTTCTTTTTTTTAGTTGGGAAGACTTTAAGTTTAATCCTTTTATTCTTCCTTGACTGTTTCAAAATTGTAGTGGAATAGAAACAAAAGTTCTTGATCTCAGGAGGTGAGAGAATCCCTGACTTCAGTGAGGACTACAATTAGACCTAGACCAAGGGAGCTGGTGGCCAGGATCAGTGTTAGTCTTAGTCCCAGCTTCTACATCTAGTCACTGAGATCTCCTCAACAGGTGGGGTGATCTCAGGCATTCACTCTTGATACTGATACCTGTCATTCTCTCTCTCCCTGTTCACTATTTGTTGTCATAGAGGAGACTTCCTTTGTTTTC
>PITA01000602.1:53313-256152 GCA_004023965.1 Spilogale gracilis
TTTTTTTTTTTTAAGATTTTATTTATTTGACAGAGAGAAACACAGCCAGAGAGGGAACACAAGCAGGGGGAGTGAGAGAGGGAGAAGCAGGCTTCCCGCCGAGCAGGCAGCCCGATGTGGGACTCGATCCCGGGTCTCCAGGATCATGACCTGAGCCGAAGGCAGTGGCTTAACCAACTGAGCCACCCAGGCGTCCCTGTTTTCTTTTTCATAAAGATATTCCCTGAAAAAGTTACAGACTCCAGTGAATATTTTCTCATCCATAAAGAAACAGGCAAGAGAAGTTCACATTATTTAAACATAATTTAAAAAATAATAATAATAAAAACAAAACACAGAACAGGGTTAAATATTGGGGCAACCGGTTTTTAAGACAGAACTGAATTTCCTGTTTGGATTGCTTTGGTTATACAGACCTGATCCCAACCAGTCCTAGTACATAGCTCTCGGCACAGAGTAGGTCCTTGACAAACACTTTATGAACCAACTCAGATTCTTAATTCTTAAGAATAATCACTGCAGAAAAAGCAATTTGGCAAAAGAGACTTTCTAGCTTAGTAATCACACTTATTCTGAACTACCCAAGTAGATGTGAAACCAGATGACACAGTCAGGTGAGCATGAGGGAGGAGCATACATGCTTGCCTAGTAAGGACAAAACTGTGTAATATGAATGGGGTCAGGGTAATGAACTGCGGTAGCAGGTGTCCTGTGGGCCGCGGACATGAAACAGGCAGATAGCTTTTGAAATCTTGTGAAGGCAGGCAACCAGACAGGAGGATCAGAAAATCGGTTTC
The DNA here is from genome assembly GCA_004023965.1 of Spilogale gracilis. Lineage (NCBI taxonomy): Eukaryota > Metazoa > Chordata > Mammalia > Carnivora > Mephitidae > Spilogale > Spilogale gracilis. Next base: position 54,111 of record PITA01000602.1, read on the forward strand.
TTTTGGCTATCACCACTTGAGGTTTAGCTTTAGTGCAAGTTGCCCTCAAAAGATGGCACTGGCACACCCAGCCTTGAGCACTGGAGCTATTCAGTCTTCGAGTCCTGCCTTACAGACAGTGGCGGGGGTGGGAGGACCATCTCTTCTGGTACAGGCTCAGGTATTTGTGCCTTTTAATTTAGAAGCAATGAGAATAGAAAATATAAAAATGATCCAACTGTTAATTCCCCTTGATCTCTTCAAAACACCATGCTTATCTGGTACAGGAGAGCATTTATAATTACATGCCATTATTCTTTAAAATTGGATGCTACAATTCTCTTTTACATTTAAAGAAAATATTTCACTCCATGTTGCTTGAGAATCACCTAACACGATTTCCTATACTTTTAATTTTGTCTTTTTTAATTTTATTTTTCTTTATTCTTTGCATATTTAGTTATGAGACCATTTTTATGACACATAATTCATATCACACTAAAAGATGGGATAAATGGTCTTAAATGGAAATGAAAACCTCTCATACGTCAAATATGCCTATCATATTTAGAGCAAAACTTGCCTTAAAATCACCCAGCCATTTTGAAAAATTTATTTTATTGTCATATGTGATTTGTCTTTTGATGTCTCCTAAAACCAGAAGACTTGCTAATATTTAATCATCTTTATTTCTTTTAGAATGGGTATCAGTTAGAATTACATTTGGCTACAAGTTAAAAAAAAAAATCCAGAAAACAATGGCTTATCCAAGACTGCAATTACTTTTCTCTTTACTAAAATTACTTTTCTCTTTACTCTTTCTTTACTAAAAGAAAGTCAGAGATAGATAGCCAGGGTTAGTATAATTACTACTATGGACTCAGGCTACTTCTAAGTGTTGAATGCTGGGGCTCAGAACCACATCCACCTAAGGATGGATGAAGAGAGAAAGAAAAGCACGCCACCTCCCACTATTCTCTAAGGGATTTCCTGGAAGTTCCCTGTAACACTCTACTTACATCTTATTCACAAAATATTGGTCTCAAAGCCACACCTACATCCCAGGGAGGTTTTCAGTAAAGGCAGTTTTTGGTAAATATGTAGACAGCCAAGAAAAATCGGTGTTGCATTTCATGGAAAATTGGGAGAAGAGATATTGAGAGGGAATTAACAGTTTCTGATACAGCAAATTTAAAGAGATGCCTGTTGTCCTCAGGAATCACGCAAAATCAGTAGACCAACAGCAGCAGCTGGAGCTAGAACCGAGATAAGTCAGACGCTATGTGCACAATAGTTTCTGAGTGAAGAAATGAATGATGAAGTGATGTGTTCCTGATGTGACTTGAAACAAATGACAAGGAGTTGCCATAACCCTGTTCTGTTTCAGGAACTTCAGGACCATCCATCACCCTGTGATTGTTAAGTGCCATGAAGTCTGGCTGGAATTTGAGTAGAATGGGAATCAATAGTTGTCAGTCTGGTCACAATGCTGCCCCTACTTGCTAAGTGACCTTGAGTTATTTACTTTTATTGAGACTGAGTTTCCTCACTTATAAAACAGGCATAAAATGCTTTTTTATTGATCTATTCATTCACTCAACAGATATTTATTGATTGGCTGGCTATTAGGTACTAACCCTGTGCTGGATACTGAGGAGGTAAACAAAACACAGTGTGTGGTCTCCTGGAGCTTAGTAGAGAAGATAAAGATTTAAAATTATCTCCCAAAGGAACATATTTTGTAAATTATTATAAAGGAAATGTAGGGTGGTAGAAAATATAATGGAAGTCCTTCACTCAAATGGTGTTTGCAAGGGCAATATGCAATGTGGGACTCTTACGGTGCCTGATAGTTAACGAGTACTCAAGGGATCTTGGTTCTATCTCTAGTGTCCTTCACATGGATAAGTAAAAATATACACAGCTTAGTAAAGCACAGCATTATCTCTATGGCAGTGAGTACCGACAACACTGTACTGCGTTCAGTTGTAGTCAATGTATTCAGTGGAAAGATGGAGTCTATTGGGAGGAGAAAGGAGAATGGAGGAGGCTTTGAAATAGGATGCCACATTTCACCCAGATCTTTCAGAATGAAGAGGACTGAATCAAGAAGAAGGAAAGGATAGGAACTTTCAGGAGAAGAAGTAACATGAGATGTCAGTCTTGATATGTCCTGGCCGTCCACAGACAGAAAAAGACTAGAACACTGCCCTTCCTCTGGTTTCCTCAATTTAAGGGTTCTGTGCCTCTTCCCCTCTTTAGCATGCTTCTCTCTCACCCTATAAGGAATTAATGTCCTTATATTTCTCTTTCCCTGTCCCTTTCCAGAAAAAAAAAAAAATCTGATTGAATCTGTTCACACTGTGATGTGCATGATAGGCCAACTTAAAAACTCTTAATGTTGTGCCTGAATAAGAGTTATAAAATGAGAGAGAGGGTCCAACAAAGTCAATGTTATGTTGAAATTAAGTGTTGAAAACTTCAAACCAATTATAAGCTAAAAATTATCATTTTATTTGTTTATTCTCCCCTAAAAGCATCGTGAATGTCATGTCTTATTTAAAACAAAACATAAGAAACACATATCAACTGAATAAAAATCAGACAGTTCAATTACCATTATAGAACCCAATAAAATTTGAAATTATTACCTAAGATGATTAACCCTAATCTCTTAGCACTAAACTAAGTAGTTTTGGGGAATGAATATGTGGCTGTATATTGTTGTTAGAAAATTAAGAATTAAGAAGTATTAAATAATGTATTAAAATTAAGGCTTATACCTAGCCAATTTTGTAAGGAAAAAGCACATATTTTTTTTTAAGATTTATTTGACAGAGAGAAACACAGCCGGAGAGGGAACACAAGCAGGGGGGAGTGAGAGAGGGAGAAGCAGGCTTCCCGCTGAGCAGGGAGCCGATGTGGGGCTCGATCCCAGGTCTCCGGGATCATGACCTGAGCTGAAGGCAGTTGCTTAACCAACTGAGCCACCCAGGCGCCCTGGAAAAAGCACATATTAAAAAATAAGGAGGTCATCCACTCAGGTATGGTAGAGTAGCCTATACAAATAGGAATGAAACATAGTATAATCTGACAGTACTCAGATGAAAGGAGGAAAGTCAACTCTAGGAACATTCTAAGTCGGACGCCCAGGGAATTGAGCAGAAAGCCAACACTAGTCTGAGAAGAACATATTAAAATTACAAGTCATGTTCAGTCAAGTTTAGTCGGAGTTGTTGAACTTCTGGAATTTAAAACATGAGCAAGAAGGTAGAAGAGATATTTGGGAGGCAATGGGGCCTCTGTGCCCCAGAAATCATGTTTACATTGATCTCCCACTGTGAGACTCTGAGCAACACTGCATTGCGATCACTGCCTGTGTCCTTGCTTACAGTCCTCATTAGACTTTAAGAAGGTCGTCACAAACATTTAGCTGAATGTGCTCATGATAAGGAATATATTAGACACCAGGGACCCTAGGACATGAATCTGTCACACCTGAACTCCATTTACTAATATCCCACTGTATTGGTGCTAGAACTTGCTCAGTTCTATTTCAAATGATAGCCAGGAATTTGAATCAGTGCTACTTGTAGCAACCAATCATTAAATGATTTAAGATTTCTGTAACTCAGTATGCACTGAACAAAGAGAAAAATATTCATTACTATAACTATGTTCTACAAATGCCATAAAACCTTTAATCCCATGCATTGCATACTCCAGATGGCGTACTGCTGCTCAACCGAAGGTTATTTTTCTTCTATATTGCTTGCGTGGCCTAGACTTTATTATTGAGTTCATAAATGAGTAAAACAGATTGTGACAAAATATTTCCACAGGCCAAGGACAACTGGGCATAATCACCATTTCTGCTGAGTCTTTTGCTTTTTTTTCAGGCACTTGAAGGCCTTCATAGAGATCAGAATAAGTGATTTTTTTTTTTAAGTAAAAAGTCCTGGAGAACCACAAAGGGGCATGGTGATAATGCTGTGAATGTTTAGGTAATGATGATATGAAAAGAAACACAGAAAAGAGTTCTTCTCCCCACTAGAATGTAAGGTCCATGAGAACATAGGCCTTTTCTTTCTTGTTCATTGCTGTTTCACCATTGTGTAGAATTTTATTTGGCATATGATAGGTATGCCACAAACATATTTTATATGACTGAATTTTTGTTATTCATTAAGACTGTAAACTGAGTCATGGTAGAACTGTGTTAGTCTTGCTTACTGATGCATCCTTGGGACCCAGCATCTGAGCAATATTCAAAATTTGGAAACTAGTATTATAGATGAAGAAATTTACAGACTGAAGTAAATTTCCGTAGATCATTTAGCTAGTAATAGCACAGCCAAGGTCAAAGCCAGGCCTTTCTGATTGTAAACATTAATACCATAACATATAAAGTGCTTGACACATACTAGTTTCCCAAAGAGCGACTCTTTCCTCTTCCCTCAATTCTCTATTTTGGTCTTTATTAATATGCTTATATAAATAATTTCAAAGTTATACTGAGCGGACATGTGCTATTTGGGAATCTATATTTTTCATGTAACATGCTTTAAACATTTTTATATGTCAGCATAGTTCAGGTACTGATTTTCTAAACCATATTTGTTTCAACCAACTCAATGGGTCACTTTTGTGTTTTATTTCAGGGCCTGGAACCAACTGTTAAAACTCTTGGTATTTTATTTACTTTGAGTCTACAACAAAACTTACAGAAGTATAAAATATAGATTCCAAAGTATCCAGTTAATTCAGTAAACATGTAAGGCACACACACCATTTTGCATAACCTATGCGCTATGCCAGGCAATGGAGTGGGATGCAAAGAGGAGAAGATAAGTTTCTCTATAATCACAGCAACTCAAGTCATAGCAGAAACCAGATCTGAAGAGCTTTGGTTTTCTGTAGATTTTGTCAATGTAATGATCTACCTTCTACTTTTCTCTTGTCTTTAAAATGTACCGAAATACCTAGAGAGATTCTAAAATGTATGCCTCAGGTAACCACCCTCAGGTAAACTTGGAATTGTTTCTAATGGAAACACTGTTCTGATGAGGGATGCAAAATACTTTGCAGGTTGTTTCTATCAGTCTCTATCCATTTAGTGTCTAAGGCTAGTCCAGTATGCCAGGTTCAAGTTCCTTGGGTTTTGTGATTGAAATTAAAAAAAAAAAAGTATAGAGATTAAAAAAAGATTTCTAAAAGGTTGTAGTTAATATAATCTAATCGTGACATTACCTACAATTGTTCCTGAAAGATAGGTAGTTCAAAACTCTTGGTATCTTTTAATTTATATAGGTGTTCGCTTTACTTATGTTTGTGAACTGATGTCTATAAAAGTGGATTTATTTTACTCCTATTTATCTGTTTCCTTCTATTTCTGAGGGAACCATCTGGGCTGAGTACAGTAATTCATTAGGGCAAAAATGATAATAATTTTGATGAAATTAAATAGCATGTCCTAATTAGGATTCCTTGTTAGTGTACGTTTATATACTACCCACTAATTATTACTTATTTTCCTTAAAAATATTACCCAGAGATTGTAATTACAGAAGGCTATGATGAGGCAAGGCAACATCACCATCTCTTATCTATTCTTTAAATTCATTTGGGTTTGGATATCTTATTTTGGTCACATTCCAGAAACGCATTGTTTTCTTAATTGGCATGCTAGTATTCTCCTGGCACCATTCCTGCATTCAAAGCCATATTTGTTTTTCAAATCTGAGATTTCTATTTTTATATTCCTCAGATCTGATAACTGATTTTGTGTTTTGTTCTTATTTGTACATTCTGCTCAGTTTTGTTAGGTACCTCTAAACTTGTTTTTAATCTTTCTTTTCTATCTCTCTTATTTTTCCTCTCTATGTGACTTCAGTTTTATGTTTTTTTAACAAAAGATTGTCATTGAATTTATTAGTATTATCATTCAAATATTCTTGAATTTTAACCTGTATAATTTTTAAAAGTATATCTGGTTAATGAATTATTTATAGCCTGCTTTTTTAGCTGGGAGCTTCATTGTGTACCAGTTGTCCAGCCATCTCTTGATGAACCTAATAGTGAATTTATCATTTAGAGGTACCGTGGCTGTACCTTCAGTGATATTTTCAGCAGTGAGCTTGAATTCCCTACCAAAGGAATGCTGTCTCGGTCAGAAGAGGGCTTAAGAAAATCTGGAAAAGATTAATAAAGGATTTCTGAATTATCAGAAGGCTATTATTGAACTGCATTAGCGTCAGCATCCCCTGATACAAACAAATAAACACATTAGAAAATAACAGAGTAAAGATCTGCCTCGACTTACATTGGGGTTACCTCCTGATAAACCCATTGTAAGTTAAAAATGCTATTAAGTCAAAAATGCATTTAATACATCTAGCCTATGAAATATCACAGTTAAGCCTAGCCCACTTCATACACGCTCAGAACACTTCCATTGGCCTACAGCTGGACACAGTCATCTAACACAAAGCCTAGCTGATGAAGTGTTGAGCATCGCATGTAACTTATTGAATATTATGATGAAAGCGAAGGACTGAATAGCTGTATAGAAATGCTGAATGACTGTTAAGTGCATCAGTCATTCACCCATATGAACATGTTCCTGACTGGGAGCTGTGGCTGCTGCCACCGCCCAGCATCATGAGAGAGGATCATACCACATATCACCAGCCTGGGAAAAGATCCAAGTTCAAAATTCAAAGTACAGTTTCTATTGAATGTATATCACTTTCACATCATTGTAAAGTCAAAAAATCCTAAGTTGAACTGTCACAAGTCAGGGACTGTCTGTATACCTAAAGATATATGTGCAAATTAAAACTTAAAGCAAGTATCAATTTGGGAATGAGAAAACATTCTGTAGCCAAAGAACAATAATTCAAGAACAGATCAGAGCTAAACTTCACTTGAAACGATTTTCCACACTACATACAAAAAAGACTTTCAAGATCCTCTGAAATGCATTTAAAAATAAAAAAGAGAGCATTGACACGATTCAACAAAAGAAAGCAGTGCATTTCTACAAATAAAAAATATGCGATGGAACAATTAGGGTAATCATTGGAAGTATCAAAAAGTACAATAAGAAACGCAGAAAAACAATGGAAAGAATAAAGAAAGGAAAATGTCAAACATTAAGTCATGGAGAGAAGAATGTGATATCTGACCTGTGAATAATAGATATTCTTAAGAAAGGGAGACAGAACAAAAAGTATAAAATTAACAATCATAATTATGTGACCTAAGTGTCATCTGGCTCATTTGCAGAAGGGATTCCAGGCAAAATACAAAGATATTATATATACTTTCTTTTTACATTAAGTAACATGACTGTTCCACATAGGTAGGTTTTTGGTTACTTGCAGCTCTACTTTACTGTGGCATTTATATAGTTGTCATGTATCTCTTATGAAGACCATGTTCATGTGTTTTACATTTTTGCTGCTAGTGTCAACGAAATATCAGTCTCTTTTTATTTAAGCTTTGTATCTTATAAACTTCTTGATACACTAAACCCCTTACAAAATCCATATACTCTTATTCTTTTTATTCATTGTATAACATGTACAGTGTTGTGCTAATTAAATCTTCCTTTAATATTTATCCTCGGGGCGCCTGGGTGGCTCAGTTGGTTAAGCGACTGCCTTCGGCTCAGGTCATGATCCTGGAGACCGGGGATCGAGTCCCACATCGGGCTCCCTGCTCCGCGGGAAGCCTGCTTCTCCCTCTCTCACTCCCCCTGCTTGTGTTCCCTCTCTGGCTGTGTTTCTCTCTGTCAAACAAATAAAATCTTTAAAAAAAAATATTTATCCTCATTGGTTTTCCATGTTTTAGTCCAACAATTAAAATGTTAAAAATAATGAAATAAAGATGGTGATATTAGGGATGATTTTTATGTATCTATTTCTGAAAGGAACACCTAGGCGTTTATCCTACTGGTAAAACAAAAATGATTCATGATTTAACATACATCAGTACTTAATATAAGTAGTATATATTTTTAAGATTCATTTTGTTGTCAATAGTGGTTAAACCTTACCAAATGGTTTTGCATTCAAATGCATTTTTCTCTGTTAAGCTTGTTAATCATTAACATAGTAGTAAATTAGAGGTTTCTGTAATTTACTATTTGCACTTGAAGTATTTTAAAAATTGAACACTGTCCCATTAAAATCATATAGGTATTTTAATTTGCTTGTTTCTGTTTTGTTTTTCTTGAGTGGATAGAGAAAATTTCATTTTTATTTGGAAAAGATATTCAGATGAGAATGTGAAAATGAAGGAAGGGAAAGTCATCTTTAAGCACATTGTACAAGTATAATAAGTAGAATGTACTATAAAAATAGTGGATAATGAGGGCACCTGGGTGGCTAAACTTGGCTCAGTTGGTTAAGCGACTGCCTTAGGCTCAGGTCATGATCCCGGAGACCCGGGATCGAGTCCCACTTCGGGCTCCCTGCTCGGCGGGAGGCCTGCTTCTCCCTCTCTCACTCTCCCTCCTTGTGTTCCCCTTCTGGCTGTGTTTCTCTCTGTCAAAATAAATAAAATCTTAAAAAAAAATAGTGGATAACATAAACACAAAAATAGTGTGACAGAGAAATTTAGAATCAAAACTGGATAATGTAAGATACATAACTAAAATAGAGAGAAATATATTCATACAATCTGATACAATTAACTAAGAATAAAATTCTTATTGTGAAACTGTACCTTCAACCCAAATACTCTCCAGGATCTGAGTCAACTGTTTCTGTCTCTGACAGTTCTGCACTCTCCTCACTAGCTCAACGGGCTTTTTAAAAATTCTAATTAATAAAGAAAAAGTGTCTTCCTTAATCTCATTACTATATGTGGGTGTGTGCTGTGCTTTCTTGTGTGATGGTGCACACGTGTCTGCATGGCAGAGCAAGCATCCATGCTTTTGGCATTCTGGTTTACTAACAGAACTTCATACTTCTATCAGCTTTTACATTGCTGAAGGTCTTACAGAAATTGAGGTCATAATTTATACTGAAAGCTTTACTTGTAGTTCTTAAAATGTCCTCAGTCTAACTGACCTCCATCTCCAATTTTATCTTCCAAGTGGATATTCTCTTGCACCAACCTGACAAACTCTGAAATGTTCATATTATCAGTTTGTTCCAAAAGGAAATAAGCATTTATATATTTGGGTAAACCAGACACATCTTGTTTCCTGGATTATTTACACTGTTTATTGCTACTTGGAGGTGATATCTAAGAGTTAGAAATAGTACCATTCACTGAACATTACTATAAGAGTGAAAAGGGGGGTAGGGGACAGACAAATGTCCTGGCAGTCAACATAGATCCATTAAGGTCTGATGAAACTTGAAGGTGGGTGAGTAAGAACCAAGAGGTCAAGGAATGGCTCTGGCAAACATGGCTTTAAGCCATACTAGATGTTACAAGATAAATGAAGACTTTGCAAAAATTCTGAGCGATACCATGTTCTACACTTTGGTTTCATTGAGTGATTTTCCTTGCAAATTTATTACTCACTATGTTTTGAAGATCTTATGGGAAAAATAAGTGAAAAATTGGACTAAGTAAAGAAAGGATAGACAAAGAGGGAATGAAGGAATATAGAACTACTAGCCCCCAAATAAGGGAGGAAAAAGTTGGCTAAGCTGAATTAACCCACTGAAACATAAAGCAAAATCTCCACTCATTTCCTCCTGCTGCAGGGTAAATGCCCTCAAGCAGTGTTTTTGTCTTTCTGTTCACCATTTTAGTCACAGCCCGTGGTGTAGGCACACATTCATCCTTCCAGCAAATCTGTACTAAACACCTGCTGTGTCTCAGGTATTAATCTACAAATTCTAACTTCATATTAGCGAATAAAATAGATACAAACACTTGATCTTCTAAACTTTATATTCCAGGTTGGGAGACATGCAATAAACATAAGTGTATGATGTACTATGATAAAAGGGATCCGTGCTGGGGGAAAAAAAATTAGGGCAGGTTGAGGGAGAACAAGAATGCCAAGAATGTGGGATACAATTCAAATGGAGTGTCCCAGGAAAATCCCATCAGAAAGTGACATTTGGGCAAAGACATGAAGGTGTCCAGGGAGAAGACTGTTCAGCTATCTGAGGAAAGTTTAATTAACTGTCTTTTAGGATGTAAGTCTCCAAAGTTAATTTATTCTGTTGTTAAAATAACTATTACACTTAAAAAAACCAGAGGGTGGAATGTCTTGAAAGAAAACACTTTCTAAAAAGTCATAGTAAAGACCTACTAAAACATGTCTTAAACCCCAGTCTTTTCCTTCAGCAAATTCATGATTTCCTCATCTATATAATGGGATTTTAATAACACCTGCTATTTAGATGTATAATGCATGAAAATACTCTCCTCACAAGACTTGACACACAAGTGCATATTAAATACAAGTGAGTTATTCACTCACAAAACAAGTAATCATAGGAAGATGATAATGATCATAACCACAACCATTCTAGTTTGTTCATGATCTTTTTCCTTTTTAGTAGAAAACTTTCAAATAACTTTAGAGTTCCTAACATGATCATTACATAACTTAGGATTCATTACCTTGTCATGTTTTAAGTGTAGTGTTCAGGAATTTGTCATTAAATACTTATATTTATTTTAATTCTATTATTGTTCCAATTCAGACACAGCATTATCCACTATGAAGAGATCCAGTCATTAATTCACTTACTCAATCAGCTATCATGTATTCTACCAATATTAGTTGAATGACCTGTACCTCAGCTGGTCCATTAGTGGTACCTAGTAATCATCTTACAGTCTTCTAATCTATTCAAACTTCTATTCTTCTGGAAATAATTGTCCACATTTTCTAACATGGAAGATTAGGTCTCCAAGTTTGGCTGCTCCAGTGGACAAGATTTTTATAACTCAGCCTTGGAAGTCCATAGTACCACTTCTGCAATATCCTATCAGTCACAAGCTGTCCTAGATTCAAAAGAAGGGAAATTATAGCTTTTTATTGATAGAATATCAGAGAATTTACAGGCTATGTTTTAAAACTGGCGGTCTGACTTCTGGCTATAAATTATTTATAATCCTCTAACATATAAAATACACTCACTCAGGGAGAATTGGAGAATTCTCAGCGCAGCATGACTCCATTCAAACCTGTGCACTAAGGGAGGACCAAACTCTAGCATGGCTTCTAGCAGCATAAGGCTGTGTCCCCAGGATGACCCCAGCACTCCATTAAAATGCTGACCTGAGAAAGCTCAAGGCTGCCTGGAGAATCTAGAAAATACCTGAAGATAGGCCCTAACCTTTTATAAAGGGTTTACAATTTTAAATCCTTCCTCTCTTTCTTTGAGAGAGATAGGTATCTCCTACAACTCGCTAGTGTCTTTCTCAAGGACCTGAAAACTGCTCCTTTGAAATGTAACCATCAGGAGGACAGGACCTCAGTTTCCCAGTCTCTAAGCAATAGAATCCTAACTTCAGTAATTGCCAGTTTAGCTGACATAACTGGCCTAACCTCATTTATATTGGCCAACCTTTGTAAGTGCTCACTTGAGCCCTGCAGTTCTCCTTCCTTATTCCTTCCCTGACCCTTTAAAACACCCAGTCCCCTCACACATGGAAATGAGGCTCACTCACCTCTCTTCCCCAATATCAGTAGTGGGTGAACAGAATTCTCTTCACCATTTTAATTAATGTACAGCTTTGTTTATCTTTGACACCCCTCCTCCAAGACCCCCCATTTCTCATCCCATTACAAATTCCAGGATATTGTCATTTAACTCAGGTCTAGATGCCATAAGGTATTTTGGATATGGTACCTTTAGGACTGTTGCTCTCAATCTGAAGAAATATAAACTAAAAAGAAAAAAAAATGATCCTATATATTTGCACTCAAAATACAATGATGGGCAGACCCAGGTAACTGGTATAGACGCTCAATGGGAGTCCCTTTTCCGAAGCAATTCTGAACTTCAGCTGGGCACACACTGCCTTGATCAAGGTGCAGTCCTCCTTCCAGGAAGTTATTTGCTCTGCCTTAGTTTTACATTTGAGTCCTTGGTTTCATCCTCTGGGTCAACATTTCTTTTTTCATAAGAAATAGCCTATGTTTAAACTAAGTAGACTTCTTCCTACCTGTGAAGAGTTGAGAGGAGTGCTGTCCCAAGTCTTGTTTTTAATCTTGTACTATCTTTGTTCCTTTTGGTCTAAATTGATCAAAACTACCCTAAAAACGTTATGGATTTTCTGTGTATCACTTCCTAATCCACGCTGTCAAACAAACCTCATAACCACAATTCTCTTAAAGGTAAGTCCTTTTCTTACCTTGGGTTGTAAACTTGAAGAAACTTTAGGTTTCTTCAGGAGTTTATTTTTAAGAGAGGCTAAGCTAGAAATGTCCTAAAGGTCCTCAGAAGGCCATTTATGCCATTGAAAGTGTTTATAAAGAATCTTCTTAAATATTCCTGGGGTTTTACAATTACATCTTTGCTTCATTTTTATCCTAAGACACATTTCTAATAGCTTATCAGTTTTATTTTTCCCTGAGGTCCTTTCTTACTCTGAAAATATATCAAAAACTTTTGGACTCCAGGGATGTCCTGTTTCTGCTTTGTCATATAAAAAGCTGGGAAGTTACCACTCCACCCTAGTAGCAAGTAAAACTTTTAACAACTGGCAAAACTCCTATGTCTGATACCATCATGGAAACGAATCATTAGATATTTGTCTAAATCCATAAGATATACATCACCAAGAGTGAACCTGTATGTAATCTATGGACTCTGAGTGAAAATGATGTGTCAACACAGGTTCATTAATTGTAACAAAAATATGACTATAGTGGTGAACGCTGATAATGGGGGAAGGTATGCATGGGAGGGGCCATGAGATATACGGGAAATACCTGTATCTTTCACTCCATTTTTCTGTGATCTTAAAACTGCTTTAAAAATAAAATCTATTAAAAACAAAAAGCAAAAACTCTTACTGTGAGTTAGACGGGGGTAAAAAATAGTTTTGTTTAGCAAATAGCAAGTCCTAGCTCCTTTATATTTCCTATAAACTTTAAACTTTGTTCAAAAACATCAAGTTTCTTTATTTTCTTTCTTTTTTTCTCACTTCTCTCTCTCCTCTCCATATCTTCTTATGCACAGCTAAAAGAACACCATGTACTTTCAAAAACTGCCTGAAAATTTCCATAGCCAAATCCATCAGTTAATATAGATAAATATTATATTTTTCACATCAACACAGATGATAGTTTTGCAAAATTTCTGCCACTACATAACAACTGTCCTTTTATTTTCCACCCTTCAATAACAATTCCCTTCTTTTCCTGACAGCCTTGACTTCCAATTTTTCTGAAGCTCTGCCAGATTTTATGAAAAGTCTCCTTAAGTTCCTCCTTGCTTTAGCTAATATACTAACTTGCATAGCTAGCATTAAAAGACCTTTCAATTTATACCAGGTTCACTGGTCCAAAGCCAGTATCATACGTTTTAAGTTTTTACAATAGCAAAACCCCACTTGTGGTATTGATTTTATGTTCTAAATTTATAGTAATTAACTTAGCTGTTAAAATAATTGTCTCTTACAGGCACAGGTTTTGTGGACAGGTATGAGAACAGAGCTCTATGAGAATGATTGATCTGTGCTCCATCACATCTAGGGCTTCTATACGGGGAAAACACAAGGTGGGAGTCATGCAACTGGTGGAGACCAGAGTCACCTGAAGACTTGTTTACTCTTATGGCTGGTGCCTTGCCTGGGACAACCTGAGTAACTGGAATGCCAATCAGTATGCCTAAATGTGACCTCCCCCTCTGGTTTGCCTTCCTTACAGTCAAGCAACTTCAGTGCTAAGGGACTTCTTCCCTCTCAGGTTGAAACTCCAAGTGTAAACTCCAAGGAAGAAACCACATCATCTCTTATGATGAAGCCTTAGAAGTCACACAGCAACTGAAAGATGATCTTTCAGTTGAAACTGTCAAAAATCCACCCAGATTCCAGAAGAAGGAAACCCTATCAATTCTTAATAGACATCACAAAATGTACATGAGATACTATAATGTCCATATTTGGAAAAAGTAATCCAATCACTCACTAATAAGCTAATCAAATATGTGGCTTAGGAATCAATAAGTTTATTCATATCACACACATGTATCAACCATGCATTTAGCGTAATACAGGCTGCCTCAGGATATGAATGTGATCTACGCTCACGTTGCTTTAAATCAATTTATAGTTTAGTTTATATTTTCTTATGTCAAACAGTGAAGGAAATTTTCAAGTAAAAATGTAATTATAACACATAATAATAAATAATTTCAAGGCGATAATCCAGAGCAGCTAAGAGCAGGAGCTTTGTGGTTCTAAATCTGTTATGAAGCTATGGAACTTTAATCAACTTATTCAGACTCTCAAAGCTCCAAGGTTTCTTTTTTTTTTTTTTTTTTAAAGATTTTATTTATTTGACAGAGAGAAACACAGCCAGAGAGGGAACACAAGCAGAGGGACTGAGAGAGGGAGAAGCAGGCTTCCCGCTGAGCAGGGAGCCTGAAGTGGGACTCGATTCCGGGTCTCCGGGATCATGACCTGAGCCAAAGGCAGTTGCCCAACCAACTGAGCCACCCAGGCGCCCCTCCAAGGTTTCTTTTAAACAACTTTATTGACATGTGCTTTATAGAATAGACTTCACCTATTATGAGGGTAAACTTTGATGAGTTTTAACAGATATATATACCTGTGCACTCAGTGAATCATATACCAATGAAACAAATGTCACACCAAGATACAGACAATTCCCATCTCCCCCACCAAATTTCCACGTGCTTCTTTTCAATTTGCCCTTCCCACTGACTCTAAGAAACCACTGGCCTACTTTCAATGCCTGTAGATTAATTTGTATTTTCTAGACTTTTTAATAAATACATTCTTACAGTATGTATTTTTTGGTACATGCTTCTTTCAGTCAGCACACTGATGTTTGAAATTCATCAATATTATTACATCACCATTTATTTCCTTTTATTGTTGAGTAACATTCCATTGTATGAACAAAACACATTTTGTGTATCCATTAACATACTGACAGACACTTGGGTTGTTTCCAGTTTGGGGTTATTATGCTTACTCTCAACGTTTGCATCTATAAAATGGGAAACACATCTGAGGAATTTTGAGAAAACGATACAAAATAATATAATCAAACTGCTAATACAGGGCTGTGGGAGTGTAGGTGATGAGGAGCTGGGGGTTATTTGTTCTGTGAGCCAGCATACTTTAATCAGGAGATTGGAAATCAAAACAAGAAGGATGCAAATAGGATAGAATGAATCAAGAAGTCTCCAAGGAGAGTTAGGAATTGAAGTAATTATTGAATAATGAAGAGGACATGGATTGGTGGAGAGGAAGAATACAACATTCCATAAAGACATGACTCTGAAAATAATGACTCAAGTAGAAACATGAAAGGACACATAGTAAAGTCTTAACCGTGATTTCCTTTGGGAGAATGGAAAGTACAAGTTGGAGTAACAATGTGATGAGGAGGAAACTTTGTCTTGTAATTAATTTACCCACTCCATCTATTCATCCATTCATTCCCTGATATTAATGGAGAATTGTCAGGCAAACATAGAGGCATAAGCTAGCCACTATTTTTAAGCTCTTGGAGCTCACATCCAATTCAGGAAGACAGATAAAATAAACAGACAAAAATAATGCACATTGTTAAAAATAGCAGAGACAACAGAAAAAAAATGAGGCTGAGTAGCTGGTACTATAAAGAATTCATTTTCTGTAAGGTAGTCATGGAAGGCCTCTCGGACGAAGTGATATTTAAGATTACTTCTAAAGAGCAAGAAAGGTTCCAAATGTGGATGGAATAGGGAAGGAAGCCAGAAGCAGATAAAATAATCTTTGCATTAGCAAAAACTTGGAGTAAGGAAAGTTGTGATATATTTTAGACACTGAATGAATGACTTCCTGGAGCTCAGTAGAGAGGGGAGGATGGGCACTAAATGAGGTTGGAGCAGAGGCAGGCATTAGATAATAGTCTTGTGTGGTACAAAACAGCATTTTATCTTAGGGGCTATGGGGAGCCGCCACAGGATTTCAGACATAGAATGGAATGCACAGGTTTCTACTAGAACAGTGGATGTGAAGGAGGGCTCTAGGTGTAGCAAAAAAAACACAAGAAACCAACTCTATTCCACCCAAGGGATGGCACAGAGTACAGGTGAATGCAGAGGAGAAAAAAAAACATAAATCATATATCTTGGGTTTAATAATGCTAAACAAATTGACAGTGAAAATACAGAGCTGTGAATAAAGTCAAGACATATTTTAACAGTAATTAATAAATATGGGTGATGAGGAAAAAGAAGAAATCAAGCCAGACTTACAGTGGTACGGCTTGAGTATCTGGTTGCAAGTCGGCACTGTTTATGGAAATGACTAATATGGTAAAGGAAATTGCCATCGAGATGTTCGATAACCAAGGGTTTTATTGTGGGCATGTTAACTTTGAATTATTTACGAGACCACCAACAGAGAGAGATTTTTTAAAAGACAGTTAAATATATATGCCACAAGTTCAGACTTACAATCTGAGATGGAGATATACATTTGAAACTCATCGGTATAAATGGTAAATATGTACATGACAGTTCTTTAAATGATTTAAGAAGAGAGTGCAGAGAGCGAAGATAAGAGGGTCCATGAGTGAAATCCAAGAAACCCAACATTTAGAGACAGAGGAGGAGTGGCCAGCCAAAGAGCCCAGAGGAGCATCCGGTGAGGTGGTAAGAAACCCAGAGGAAATTTTCATCAGAACTAGGAGAGAAGAATTATTTCAAAAGCAGGTAAACAATGGGAAGCTGACTAAGGTGGAGACAGGGGAGAATTCTTCTGTGGAAATCACTAGTTACTACACAAAAACCATTTTGTGGAGATGTGGTGGAAGCCAGATTGCGGAGAGGTGCTAGTGCTGGGAATGAAGAAGAGGACCCGATGCATGCAGTAGTAACCACCATGGCCATGGAAGGGAATCAGGAGCAGCTGGGTGGTGGCCAGAAGGGGGCATGTTATCTAGCAGGAGTGTTTCCTGGGGAGATGTGAATGCATGTTTGCATGCTGGTGGAAAAGATCTAGGAAAGGGAGAAAGGCTGCCACGGGGGAGAAGGAGGATAACCAAAGAAAGCAATGTCCTCAGGAGGTGGGAGGCCTTGGGAGCCAGAGCATCTTTTCCTTAAAGAAGCCTCCATTATTTTCCTTGTTTCTCAGGGAGCCCACCCTGGGTTTTTCAAGGGGCAACCACAATGACCTGCAATCAAGAAGAAAACAAACACCAGTGTGTGGCTTTATTTCATTTGGATCCCTTGTAGAGACTCCAGGAAACAACCTCAGGTGGATTACAAGGGTACAAACACATTGCGAGATGTTTAAAGTAGGTCATAATAATAAGAGCTAGGTAATGAAAGAAATGGGGCTGATTTTTGGAGGCAATTGTTTTAAAAACTCTGGGATAGAGGATGATGAAAATGAAAATAAAATTTGAGCTAAACTTTCTAGCCATCAAATCAAAAGACAAGTCTGTTAAATAAGATAAAGGGTCATTAAGGGAGACTCATTAAAAAAAATGAAGGGATATACTTAGTAGGTCAGGTTTTTAAAAACTATGAATGCTATTAAAGAACATAATGGATATTTCCTACTGAAGTTTTACAAGACATCCAGAGGTATTCTTTAAAAGCCATTTCTCAAATGGATTCTCAAAAAACATACACAAAAAACGAAGACACAATTTTAAACTCAATTTCCCAGACACATTTGTATGGAGACCTAACCCTTTCATTCAGGTATTTATGAGAAAGACAATAGGGTAGCTTAGAATGAAAAAGAAGCAAACCCCAAGGAAAGAAGGAATGATTCATCTCCTTCCTTCCCTTGTCCCTCCTTTATCTCTCCAAAGTATCAGTTGTTTCCTGCAGACAAAGGTAGGAGTGTAACATTCTGTCTGTGTGTGTTTTATTTGCCAGGAGTGGCAGTGGGGGGCTATGGAGAAACAGATAAGAGATCAAAAGTGACAGAGGGACAGGAAGGGTCTGGTCTAATCTGAGCAAATCGAGCATGTCCCCATCAGCGTGACATGTCTCTGAACCCAGCTGGAGAAGAGGTTGTAATTGTGTTCACCAGGCAATGAGAGAACGAGGGTGTTTTCTTGAGCAAGGGGATAATGAAGTAAAAACACCTTGTGTTAGTTTGGCTTACTCTTCACCTTGAGCTGGAAGGAGGAAGAGGTAAAGGCAGTAGGAACACAGAGGAGACAAGAACAGTAATACAGGAGTGTCATGAAGGCTATTCGTTGATGGTAGCTTCAGGATAACTGAGGTAACAAAGCTCAAGGGGTAGTTTCACGTACAGGACAGAAAACTCCATTGAGTGGACAAATTTGGTAGGTAAAAATGTAGTTCTTTAGACAAAGGCATGTGTCCTGGGAGAAGCCCTTATCACAAGAAAGAAAGCTGGTTGGAGGAAAAGCAGATTACATATTTGTATGGGAAGCTTAGGCTGTTTTGTTATTTTCTTTCCACCTTTGAAGACTTCCTAATGATCTGCTACATAAAAAAGGCTGACCTTTGTGATTAAAAAAAGTTAAATAGTCCTTTCCTCATTCAATCCTGCCGTTGGTGTCACTCCCTTGAATAGCTCAAAGACAATTTAATCAGTTTTGGTTAATTAATTCAGGTTCAAAACACTAGGTGCACTTGCTGCTCCCAATTAGTAAATCAGATAGACCATGAGCTGTAGGCTCTATTCTATGTCCAGGAATATTAGGATGTACAATAATGGGTATTTACAGGCACTCATTTGAAGCACCTGATTGCCAAGGCAGTTTCCCTTGATATAAAGGACAATTTAAAGTTAAGCTATAGCTGATCCAAATTTAATTAATTTGGGATCCTAGTTTCCCAAAGAAGGAATCAAACACATCGACCACAAAACTGATACCTGCACAGATAAAGATATGTTTTGTCTTCCCTTTTAAAATGTTAGTGAGGGGCAGGTGGGTGGCTCAGTGGGTTAAGTGGCTGACTCTGGCTTTCAGCTCAGGTCATGTTCTCAGGGTTGTGAGATGGAGCCCCAGGTCAGGCTCTGCACTGGGAGTAGAGTCTGCTTAAGATTCTCTCTCTCCCTCTGCCCCTCCCCCTCTTCTAAATGAACGAATGAATGAAATGTTAGTGGAATTATGACAATTTAAATTGGGGGACACAAACATGTCCATAGCTATTCTCACGACGCTGCTACTGACGATGACGACGATGAAGACAACCATTGTAATGACGGCAGTGCTGGTAAAGATGGATTTCGGAGTGACAGAATGTGCGATTTCGGAGTCCAGCAATGTTTAACAAATTGTATTGTCAGCAGTGACTCACATTAATGGAGTCATTATCAGAAAATTGCATATAATTCCTGTTATTGCAAGTTCTCAGGATAATACGGCTGTTCTGCGAGGAGATTTAGAAGCTGCCTGCCCTGTGTAATTTTGGAAATTGCTCTGATATGGCCCCTGTGGATACGGAGCTCAGAGCAGGCCTGCCACACGTGCTTGGGCTCCTCAGGACAGCACTCTGAGGAAGTCCCCCGCCTGGTTGACAGTGCGGACTGACTCTTGTCCTCTAACAATAAATTCTCTCATTTATTTAGTCCACCCAAGCCTCTCGCCTGCATTTCACTGTACTGAAGGAGTAATATACTCATTTTACTCTAATTATGCTTTAGAAAATTGTCCCATTTCAAAATTATAATGTCTGAAATTACCTGCCACCAGGTCTTTAGGAGAATGGTCAACCCTCATAGACGTCTCTGAAGCGTCAGCACCAGGCTCTCCAACTCTGCTCATCAGGCACTGGGCTATGGTGGTCTCTTAAAATCATTTTTTTTTTCCTTTCTTTTTTTTTTTCCTCTTTCCAAGATAGTATCTGCTTTCAGATAAATTCTGGTTGCAATATTTTACTATTTTTAATCTTCCAGGAGGGAAGCAGTAATGTCCTTCTGCCTGTCCTTCACACCGATTTGTCTTTGCTTCTCATTATACAGAGTCTGCTTAAGTCATGGTTCCTGCTGCCAGTTCTATTAAACTGCAGAAGGAACTGCCAGGTCACAATTTATGCTGCAATATCATAAAATTAACTTTCATGCAGAAATCCTTTCCCCCCCCTCTCTCACTCATTTTTATGCTTAAGAAATCCTGATGATTTCTGTTAGAGGGATTAGTTGTCTTTTTCTTTGGAATTGACAAATTGGGCAGAAGTTTGGTTTCAAGAGCAAAAGAAAATAGAATAAAAGCTTAATTTAAATTTTCTACCTAATAATTACAAAAATCTTCCTGCCTTATTGCACTAGATTTAAAATAGGAATGTGTGCTATGGACTCTGTGGAGGCATGGGGGGGCACTTATATAGGAAATGATGGTCTTTTATCCAATGTTGAATCAGCGATCTATGTCCCCAATGCAAGCATCTCCCCCTTTTTCTTGTTACCCCTTCAGGACCTAGCAAAAACTACTCCTTCATTAACTGGGATCTGGGGGTTGTGCTCCTACTTTCTGTTACACCCAGTGGGACCAGTGCTGAGTAGCATGTGCTCCTGACTGTCTTCCACTCCCCTCTTCTAGCAGCCAGCAGGCTCAAAGCTGGAAATGAAACTAAGGAAACCTAGGCCTTGAACTCTATATGAACCCCATGATGTTTCCATGAATACCCGCTGGGCTAAAGCTTTTGACAGGGTTTGAAGAGTGAGATATGACCTATTTAGGATTTTACTTCTACATGAACCTATTATCGTGCCCCTCAACAAATTACACTGACCCACCCTCTCCATTACCCTTTCCTCTTCACCAAAATATTCTCTTCCTGGATACAGGATGTAAAAGTAAGTTTGTTATTGTCATCAAAGGACTTTTGGGGAAGAAAATCATTTCCTGATATTAGAGATATCAGAAACAAAGTGACACTTGTTCTTATAATCAGTCATACTATTTCAAACTTAGAGTGGCTCTTCAGCTGTGAGCAAGAAAGTTATCATTTAATTTGACAAATTTTTGTATGGATACTTTCTGATATTACAGGGCAGAGTGGAGTAAGGAAACTAATCTAAGATGTCATCTTTATAGTTAGCATTTATTTCTTTCTGATACAAGAAGAATGTTTCACAGTGAATGAATGACTATTACAAATATGGTATTTTATTTTCATATTACATCATTCTTTTTATTTTTTTGAATGGCATGTAAAGAATATTTACAATAAAAAAACTGAATGGAGTATCATTACAGTTGGATTTTAAGCTGGAGGCTTGTCTTGGGAAGCAAAACTCGCCCTACCTTCAGTCTAACAGTGAAGCTAAGTGCGATAGAATTGCTAACCCACTTAGAAGGAAATTCTGCAATGTTATGAGAAGGGCATGTAAAATATTTATCCCATAGCAATGAAAACCCATTAGACACTAACAATATGACTACTGTCTTTGGAATACTACCACCTTTAGCCAGTCTCTGCTGAGGTCCTATTTCTGTTCATGTGCAAAAGTGTGTAAGGCAGGTGGGGGGCATGGGGAGCAAGCCTGAGGAGAGGTCGATGAGTGGACAAATCCTGGCACCAACCAACTCTGCACATGACACCAACTTACAACGAATACAGCAAGCATGCATTACAGAGAGTTCTCAGAAGAAACTGCTTGAATCAATCATGTGCCATTCTTACCAATGAGACAAAAACATCCCTAAGCTGGATTTGGATCTAACAGGGTCTCCAAAAACACAACTTCCACTGGGTAGCATGACTGACGCTATTGAAAAACAGTAGTAGGTAATATCTCATTAATTTAACTAAGTGTTTCTGAACAGGTTCCAAATCTGGTGTGAATTATAAAGACTCTATTGCAGTTTAAAGCTAGAAAATAAATATGTTTTCTGCCAAATGCACTTAAATAGTTAGTGAATTGCCAGTCATTTAAATTATAGGTCTAGGCTAAATTTATCCATCCCTTTAATACAATGAAGCTAGCATGGCTACCTGAAAGCATGTTGCAGAAGCAATGTGAGCCTTTCTTACATTTACCACTGTGCTGCAGCCACAGGCCCCAATGGTGTCATCTTAGGACAATAGAGGAGACATGACTGAATGCATATTGAGCTCATTCTCAATCCTAGATAATAATTGCTCATTACACAAAGAACGTGTCATTATCTGACCTCCATAGGTTCGTGTTGGCAATTCAAGGTGGATTATAAGCTTAAATCTAGACTATACAAATAAATATGGCTGTATGTGTCTCTATCTCACAAACACTGTCTTAGTCTTGCCTAGTTACTCATCCTTCACCCCAAATGTCTTTCCTTTCTTGCACATAGGCCCTTTTCTGTGCTCTCCCTCTGGCTCAGAATGGCTGCTTTTCCCTCTTCTCCATTCAAAAATCTCATTAATATTTTTAAGCTTTACATAAACACTAGTTGTTTCATGCAATTTTTCAGATGTCCCTGGCCAATTAAATTGTTCTTAATTAGCAAGTCTCATAGCCCATTTTATGTATCTCTCCTGGAGAACACCATTCATTCTGCTTTATATCAAAATTACTTTTTTTTTTCTACACATTTACTCTCTTAAATACACAGTCCGCCGATGGAATGCAAGGTCCAGAACTTACTCATCTTTGAGTTTTAGCCAGCACCAAGCATAATGACATGCATATCCTAAATCCAAATTACATGCTCATTGGAATTAAACTGTGCTAAGCTCTGGTTATTTTCCCTGTGAAGAAAGAACATTAATGAATCTGTTAAAGAATTTTGCAATCTCAGGAATTGCACCATCAGGAATTACTACTTAAATACAAGTTTTATCTAAATTATAGATACCGAGGACAAAGGCGTGTTTCTTCAGCCTGATTGACCAAAGTGAAATGAATGACTTGTGAACATACACACTGTCATGTATTGGGGACATTTATTTTAAAATTCATCTTAAACATTAACTCAGAGACTAGATAGGCCAACAGAAACCAAGTCTGAAGTACTCATTATGGCTTTGCTAGATGCCCTGGCATACAGTCTGCGTCTATCATAATCTGTTGTGTGGCCTCAGGCACTTCATGTTTTGTCTTTGGACTTTAATTTCCATGAATGATTTTTTTTTCTGACATTATTCAATGCCTTGTTTCAAATAACCAAAACAGTAGAAAAAGCCTAAACAAGATGAAGGAATATGCATTTTGTCTCATTTCACCAAGAGTCAGAATGTGTGATCTGGATAAGCTCCTTGCCCTTTTTTGTATGCTCTGCAATGTGGGATTATTAAACTGGCCAGGTTACTTTACAGTATCAATGAACCCATTGCTCATGATAGGATGAGTTTTTAGTTTCTGAGGGCCAAATGATTGAAACAAAAAGACTAATTCCCTCGATAGCTAGGCAATTTCATGTTTACTTTTTTGAGAGAATATATGTATTTATTTATTTTTACGATTTTATTTACTTGAGAGTGAGAGAGAGCATGAGAGAGGAGAAGGTCAGAGGGAGAAGCAGAATCCCCACAGAGCTCGGAGCCCGATTCAGGACTCAATCCTGAAACTCGAGGATCATGACCTGAGCCGAAGGCAGTTGCTTAGCCAACTGAGCCACCCAGGCGCCCTGTATTTATTTATTTTAAAGTTTTAGAAAGTGGCTTTCTTTCAGGGCTCAGGTCCATTGTGATCGATGACTGACCTCACCAGCATGTTATTCAGGACACACTTTGTGATAGTTTATTGTATGTGTCAACTTGGTAGGACAAACAGGTAGCCCGATGAAGCCTTCTTTCTGGGTGCATCTGTAAGGGTGTTTCTGGATGAGGTTAGCATTTGAATGAGCAGGCTCCTTAGTGTAGATCACCTTCCCCAGTGTGGATGAGCAACCAATCCCTTGAGGGTCTCAGTAGAATGAAAAAGCAGAGAAAGGAAGAATTTGGTCTTTTTGCTTCTTGCCTGCCTGCTTGAGCTGGGACATCTGTCTTCTCTCCTTGGACTGAGACTTATAACATTAGTTCTCCTTGTTCTCAGGCCTTCAGATTAGACTAAATTGTACCACCAGATTTCCTGACTCTCCTGTTTGCAGAAGGCAAATCATTCATGTCACTTCTCAACCTCCATATTTGTGCTAGGCAATTACTCAGTAGGAATATATATATATATATTTATTTATTTATTTATTTATATAAAATATTTTATTATATATTCATTTTATATAAATATATATTTATATTTATATAAAGTCTTGTTATATATTTTATGTAAAATACTTTTAATATAAAAAACATATATTTCCATCCTATTGGTATTCAATCCTATATATGTTTATATATCCGATTGGTACTGCTTCTCTGGGAAGCTATAATACATACTGAGACATCACTTAAGAGTTGAGTTTTCCAAATAGGGCTCAATTGGGAAAATTTCAGCTTATTAGAACCACAGACATAGGCCACTGATCCTTCTACCTGGTTTTTCAATATCTCCTTCTCATTCATACACATAGTCACATGAATGAATGTCTGCTCTTATAATCTACCATTGCTAGTCACTTATTTACCAAAAGAATGATTCCTTTTTATCCCTCAGCACTCCCACCTCAAAACATGTAACTCCTTCATGCCTTTCTGCATAAAAACTACTGGGTTTTAGAGTAGAAAATCCTCCTGTCTTTTGCAAAACTCAGAGAGCTGATTTCAAACAGCATAACACCAACTTCATTTCATTAATTAATTCATCAATGGGATAAAACGTGTCATTTTAGCTTGTTTCTGAGATTCCAATCAAAGCATAAACATTTCAACATGTGTCCTATATTAGCAGCAGGAATCAGGAGATGAAGACTTCCAGCATGGAGGGGTAAAGAGGCAGAAAAGGTCATCCTTGTAGCTGAATGGATATGTTTTTGTTGAAAATGAGCATCCAAGAAAATGTTACAATTTGATGAAACTAACAGCAACCCTTTGTGTGGTCCTGATGAATCAGTAGATCTGCAAACTTTTTACACTATTACCAGGGAAAACTTTGTAATAGTTAGACCTGTTCAAAGATGGGAAGTACTCTAGGGAAAGTGATATTTCTGCCATGGAAAGCACTTACAAACTAGACGAAGAGGCTGGGGCAAGCTTAATGATCTCACTGGAGCACTATAGTGGATACAGATGACAGCTGTAGAAGAGAGAGTAACCTTCCCAAGGTCCATTGGCCAGCAGCAAAACTCAAGGAAAAGTCAGAGGGTCTATGTAGTTCAACTACTTTGCTTTATCTAGCACTATCTAGACACTGAAAAGGCTCTCGGGGTACAAAACTCTGCAGACTTGAAGTTGGTTAGATAATTAACAGCTTACCTCAAAGCCAATGCAAACTTGCAAGCATATTAAATAGACTGGATACCCAGGAAGAGCAGAAGATTGGAGAATAATGCTCACCCAGAGAGAAGGGCTTATAAGCACACTTCCCAGTTTTATCAAAACCCCGCCTAGGCTTCTGGATGCCATATCACAAAATGCCAAACAGTCTGACAGTTAGCAAAGGAACATGAGAGGTGCAATTCTCCAACGACAGCAGGCAGCCCAGCTCTGCCTCTTCAAGGTAAAACTGAAGGAATGATGGACACTTGGCTCCAGGCTTGGCCCTGAATCTGTAACAGTGGTGTCAGGACTCCTTTCCTTTCCTTCACTTGCTGGTCAATCCATTTCTCTTGTGGCTTTAGATAAGTCTGAAAGAAAAATTCTCCCCTCGTTCAGCGTCTCCCCAGCTTGGACCGTGGCTACCAATTTCACAGCTTTTCCTCAGAGTGATGACAGTTTACCTCAGTTTCATTTCTGAGTTTGATGCCCTCAATTGCTGCCCATTTCATATCTATGTCAATGCAGAATTGTCTATTTTTATTTGAAGTTTTTAGAAACACGGAAGAGAAGCCTCGGCCTTTTCCTTCAAATAACTGCTCCGACAGCTTTATGGATGGCTAGTTAGTTTAGTTTCTTTCTGACCTCCCTGAGAGGTCCCATCAGCTCTAACCCAGTTTCCTCTAAATTCTATATTCCCGGCTCTGAGACAGCAGCAGACGGTTGTATCTTGTTCCACAATCCATAATTCTCAGCTTCAAAGTTCAGTGTCAAATAAGATCGCACACTGTTGGATAACCTTTTGTACCAGCCCTTCAGCAGTAATTAAATCCCACTCATTCCATGATGCCTGGAGAAAACCTAGGCCCTCTGCTTGTTTCCAAGTGCAAAAATGAAGCAAAACAAAACAAAATACAAAAACAAAGCACAATGCCACAAGGATCTGAGATTTCCTCTTCATTAACCATTCTCTGAGCAAAATCAGGGAACAGAAAGGAGCCTCCAGGTGAGAGGTAAGGAGGTGACAGAACTGATCGGGGTATGTCACAGTCCTCTGGGGGGCTTGGGCTGCAACAGAATTGTGAGCAGAATCTGTGTGTTGGTAGCAAGCACATAAATCCTTTAAAAACCTGAGGTAGGCCTGGCTCTTCAGAACCAGGTAGGCTGTGTGAGGCCCTGACACTTCAGGTAATCAGTGATGGGCTTCTCGCTGGTTAAGGAACAGACAGGACTTACTGAGCTATTAGTGTATTCAGCAGGTCAGCATCACACGTACAATACTTTGAACACCTACTATGGGATTTACTTCCACAATATCTGATATCTATTGCATGTTTGCATCTATTTCTGCTTTACAAATAAACAGATTGAGAGGATTTAAGAGACTTATCCAAAATTTATGAATAGTGGACCTGGGATTTGAATCTGGTTCTTTATAGAGAAATCTGTGTTATTTCTACTATGCCACATTATCCCACCCTACCTAAAGATCCATGCTGTCAGCCCCCACGTTGAGTTCATGGGAAAACACCACTCAGTGGTTTTGCCAAACAATGGCTAATATTTACCTCACTGAAGTTTACTAAAGCTCAGTGGACCAGACGGATGATGTCTGGACCAATTGCATTATGGTCATCTCTGTAACCACCACAGAAGGGGGTCTGGGAAGTGAAAGGCACAGACCTTGCCCTCAGGATCTCAGAATCAAATTGGAATGGCAATGATTTGTTGAGAACACAACGCTTCAAGACAAAGAGATCGACATAAGAGATGTCAGATGAATAACTGCAAATCCTTAGATGAGAGCCCAAGAGAAGAACAGTTACAGAGTTAGAGGTTGGAATGTCCAGAGAATGAAGCAGGGATGAGGAAATCTTTGCATAGCTCTCCAAAATCTTTGTGAGGTCTCTGGAGAGACAGAGAAGTTGTAAGACCTTCAAAATGTGAAGAGCCATAAAGGTAAGACTGAAGAACTTAAAAAAAAAATCATGGTGTTTGCAAGGGACAATGAGGAATTTCCTCTGGCTGGAAGATTGCTAATGCCCTAAGACCAGTGAAAGAAGTTTAAAAAAAAGTAATAATACCCCCAAATCAGAGGTTTCATCATCTTCTTAACTGTGCAGTCCATCAGTAAGAAGAATTTAACTGCTGCTCCAAGAGCATATATGTTTGTTCATTTCAAAATTATATACATGCTTTATTGTCCAAGTGGAATAATATATAAAATATGTTAATATACTTTAAAGGATGACATAAACATAAATTATTTTGTTCATTGAATGGATTTTTGGGAGTATGCATGTTCTATTTTAGAGCTAAATTCCAGCCTCATCCTTTCTTTTTCTTTCTCAGATTTATTGAGGTATAATTGACAAAAATTTCTACTTTTATATACTTAAACTGTATATTTTTAAGGTATACCAAGTGATGTTTTATGAAAAGATTACCACAGTCAAGCTAATTAATATATCCATTGCCTCACATAGTTATCTTTTTGTGTATGGTGAGAATACTTAAGATTTACTCTCTTTGCAAATTTTAAGTATAAAATACAGTATAATTAACTGTAGTCACCAGGCTGTACGTTAGCTCTCTGAAACTTACATATTAGATGTAACTAAGATTTTGTACCCTTGGACCCATATCTCCTAATTGCCCCCAACCCTCAGTCCCTGGAAACCACCATTGTACTGTCTTCTGAGTTTGACTTTTTAAAATTCCACATATAATTGAGATAGCATAGTATTTGTCTCCAGTATTTGTCATGTAATATTTGGCTTATTTCAATTAGCATATGTCCTCCAGGTTCATCAGTATGGTGGCAAATGGCAAGATTCCTTTCTTTTTTAAAGCAGAATAATGTTCCTTTATATATAGATATAGACATATACAATGTGATATGTCAATATTTCTTTATATATGTATATAACATATATAATTTTATATAATGTATATATAATAAATAGGTTATATAATGTTACATGATATATGTAATTTCCCTTTATATAGATAGATATCTATACATAGTGATAATGTGATATCTATAGATATCTACATCTATATATGGTGATCATGTGATATATAGATACATATATAATTATATCTCTATATCACCTTTTCTTCATCCATTTGTCCAATTTAGTTTGTTTCCATATCTTCACCACTGTGAATAATGCTGCAGCAAATATGGGAACATGGATATCTGTTCAAGAATCTCATTTCCTGGGGCGCCTGGGTGGCTCAGTGGGTTAATCCTCGACCTTCAACTCAGGTCATGATCTCAGGGTCCTGGGATCGAGCCCCACATCGGGCTCCCTGCCGGGGGGAAGCCTGCTTCTCCCTCCCTCACTCCCCCTGCTTGTGTTCCCTCTCTAGCTGTGTTTCTCTCTGTCAAACAAATAAAATCTTAAAAAAAAACAAAAAACAAATATCTTCTCCCACACCATAAGTTATCTCTGCACTGTAATGATTGTGCCTTTTTTGTGTGTGCAGAAGGTTTTTAGTTTTGGAGCGCCTGAGTGGCTCAGTCAGTTAAGTGTCTGATGCTTGGTTTCAAGTCAGGTTGTGATCTAGGAAGGGGTCGTGAGAACAAGCCTCATGTCAGCTGCACACTCAGCACAGTCTGCTTGGGATTCTTTCCTCTTCTACTCCCTCCCCCTCTCCTCACTGACATGCATGCTCTCTCTAAAATTGATACATAAATAAAATTATAAAAAAGAAACTTTTTGTTTTATTCAATCAAATGTGTATATTTTTTGCTTTTGCTATCTGTGCTTTTGGGGTTATAAAAAAAAAAATCATTCCCAGACTAATGTCAAGTTTTTCTCTCTACTATCTTCTAATAGTTTTAGTTTCAAGTCTCATATTTAAACCTTTAATCCATTTTAAGTTGATTTTGTTTAGTGTGATATAAGAATCTAATTTATTCTTCTGCATATAGACATGCAGTTTTCTTGACACCATTTATGGAAGAGACTAGCATTCCCCATTTTATGTTCTTGGAACCCTTGTCAAAGATCAGTTGACTGTAAACTGTGGATATGTTTCTGGGCTCTCTATCCTGTTCCATTGATCTATTAATATCTTGTAAAACCAGCAAGTGTGATACATCCATTGCTCTCCTTTCTCAGGATTGCTTTGTCTCTTTGAGGTTTTTGTGGTTCCATATGAATTTTAGGATTTTTTTTTCCATTTTTGTGAAAAATGCCATTGGATTTTTTGATAGGTATTACATTGAATCTATTGATCACTTTAGGTAGGATAAACATTTTTTATTGTTTTGTTTATTTGAGAGAGGGGGGTATGGTGGGAGGGGCAAAGAGAGAGGGAGAAACTCGGGAGGAATCTAAGCTCAGCACAGAGGCACAGAGCCTGATGAGGGGCTTGATCTCATGACCCTGAGATCACAACCTGAGCTGGAATCAAGAGTTAGAGACTTAACCAACTGTGCCACCCAGGCACCTCACTACAAACATTTTAATAATATAAATTCTACCAACTCATGAACAGGGATATCTTTCCATTTATTTATATCTTCTTCAACTTCTTTTATTAACATTTTATAATATTCAGTGTACAGATCATTTGCCTCATTGGTTAAAGTATTCTTATTTACTTTTTGGTGCTATTGTAAATGACCTCCTTGTCTTAATTTCTTTTTCGGATAATTTATTTTTAGCACACAGAAACTTAACTGATTTTTGTATACTGATCTTGTATCCTGCAACTTCACTGAATTTATTAATTCTAACAGGGTGTGTGTGTGTGTGTGTGTGTGTGTGTGTGTGTGTGTGTGAAGTCTTTTAGGGTTTCATTTCATCTGCAAATGGATAAAATTTTACTTCTTCCTTTCTGATTTGGGTAACATTTGTTTCTTTTTCTTGCCTAATTGCTCTAGCTAAAACTTCCAGTACTATATTGAATAGAAGAGACAAGTGTAGGCATATTTCTTTTTTCCTGATCTTAGAGGAGAGGCATTTATTTTTCACTGTTAAGTATGATGTTAGCCGTGGAATTCTCATATATAGACTTGAGGAACTTTCTTTCTGTACTTAATATTTTGAGATTTTTTTTACCATGAGTAGATGTTGAACTTTCTCAAATGTATTTTATACAACTATTGAGATAATCATATGGTTTTTAGCCTTCATTTTGTTAATGTGATATATCAAATTTATTGGTTTGTGCATGCTAAACCATCTTTACATCCCAGGAGTAAGTCCAAATTGATCAGGGTTATCCTTTTACTATGTTGTTAAATTCAGTTTCCAAAACCAAAATAAATAAATTCAGTTTGCAAGTATTTGTTGAAGATTTTTGCATCTACATTCATCAGGCATATTGGCCTGATAATTATCTTTTCTTGATAATGTGTCAGGATAATGTTGGCCTCATATAATAAATTGAAGAGTACTCTCCCTCTTTGATTTTTGGAAGAGTTTGAAAAATAATGGCATTCATTCTTCCTTAAATGTTTGATAAAATTCAACAGAGAAGCCATCTGGTCCTGAATCTTTTTTGGGGAGATTTTTGATTAGTGATTAAATCTATTACTTGTTATTTTTCTGTTCAGATTTTCTATGTCTTGACAATTCAGTCTTGGTAGGCTCTATGTTTCTAGGAATTCATCTATTTCCCTAGATCATCTAATTTGTTGATGTATAATTGTTCACGGTAGTCTTGTATGACCCTTTGATTTCTATGGTATCAGTTATAGTGTCTTCTTTCAATTATAATTTTACTTGAGTCTTCACTCCTTTTTTTGGCTAGTCAAGCTAATGCTTGGCCAATTTTATCTTTCTGGAAAAAATCCTCAGTTTCATTGATTTTTTTTATTATATTTCTAAGTCTATTTATTTCTGCTTTAATATTTATTATTTCATTTCCTCTGCTTTATGCTTAGTTTGCTCTTCTTTTTCTAGTCCTTGAGGTGTAAAGTTAGATTGTTTATTTGAGCTCTTTTTTCTTAATATAGGCATTTATCACTATTACCCTCTCTCTTACAACTGTTTTTGCTGCTTCCTGTATGTTTTACTATGTTGTGTTTTCATTTTCATTTGTTTCAAGGTATTTTTTACTTCACTTTTGATTTCTTCTTTGACTCATGGGTTGTTCAGGAATGTGTTGCTTAATTGGCACATATTTGTAAACTTGCCAATTTTCCTACTGTTACTGATGTCTCATACCATTGTGGTCAAAAAGCATATTTCATATGATTTCAATCTCTTTAACTTTGTTAAGACTTGCTTTGGGTCTCCTCCTTTGATGCAACTGAATTTTACAAGGGCAGAGAACTTGTCAAATGTGAACTAATTTCCCCCACATGTAGCTAAATGTTATTTGGAAAGCTGGAGTTTATTAACAATTTTGTGTGACTGGGACTCTTTAACCCCGTAGGTAGAGATGAGTAAAAAATAAATGTAGATGGCAGCAATGAATTGTTGTGTGAGACCACATAGTCAAAGCTTAAGAACTGGCAATAGAAGATATGCCCCTGGTGATATGAGAGGGGAGAGACTCCCTAAACAAAGTGAGTATATCACTATCCAACAAAGCCCCTATCACCAGGGAAGCTGCAAAGACCAGGGTCTGTGGGATTTCTACACTAAATCATATATTTGACAAGGGAACAAAAAAGAAGCCAGACTGACTCAGGAGAGAGCTTCCTACAGCAATAGGCAGGGGATTTTACTACAGATCAGAAGAAATAACTGTCTTAGATGATAACTCTGAGCCCTCAGTGAATCAGATAAAGCACCCTGGTAGGTCATACAGATGACCTTGATCTAGGTACATCTTAGAATAACCCAGTAATTGAAAAATGAACATGGTTTTGTGCGCACATGTGAATACTTTTAAGTAGCAGAGGTTTGGGTAGGAGAAACAGAAAAGTATTAAAATCTTATATAATGAATGACACTCAGTATAATATATACCATAAAGGTCATATTAACTTGGATGATAGCATACAGTTCTTTTGTAGATATTCTTAGCTTCACAATGATTAAAATAATTAGGAATTCTTGTTTTTATATATTAAATTTAGATTTTCTTTCTGTCTTTGTGAAAGACTAATTCAGAACATTTTTCTCAATATTTTGTTTCTACATGCATTACAACTTGTGACTGTTAGATACAACTCTCATTTAGACCTTCACAAAACCTCTTCTCTGGTCTCTCTTTCCATACTTGCCCCTTAAAACAATTCAAATGTTGTTTTAAGAGTCAGGGCCAATTTATCCAAAGGCACATAGGTAAAATGCTTAAGGTTCACACAACTTCTAGGGACCCATGGAAATGGTTTAATTTCCTTTGAAATCAGAATTTTAAAAAATGAACTTTTAAGTCAAAGAAAAGTTCTTACTGTATTAATATGTTCACGCTTATACCAATGCAGTCATAACATACAAATTTTAATAAATTTTAAAAAATTATTTTTAATGGTGGAATATTCTCATGAAGGCAAAAGTGCCTAAGGTCCATGAAATTCATAATGTTGTCCTTTTGAGATGGTATATTTCTGAAAGGAAAACCCTATCTGCGTCACTCCTCTGTTCTGAGGCCTTAGGGTTTTATTTGGTGGTCTTGTAAGAGAAGACACATATGACATGTCCTGGAAGCTGGCTCCTGTCAGACATTTGAAGCAGCATCCTGCTCTGTCATAACCCCATGCCAACTTGGGTATTAGCTGTATTGCAGTACTCCGTATCGCATTCCCCTAATATATCATCCCCTCTTTTCTTCTCCAGATGTTTCCCTCAATAAATGGCATATACCTCTTTCTGGATTCCAGTAGCACCCAGATAATATGGACAGAGAGGGTATTTACCAATTTTTCCAGTCAAAGGAAACATTTCTCTCTCCATATTTACCAAAGTCCTGCCTCTATGCAACTTCGACAGAAAATGCCATCCCCTTCTGAGAAGCCTCCCCAGACTCCCTTCCATTGCATCTTTATATCTGTAGTACTGTTTTGCCATCCTCTTCAGGAATTCTTAGATTGCACAGTGCCTGATCATTCCCATCACATAATTAAACATTAAGCGGATATCACTCTTTTCCTGGTGTAAGAGTCCCACATTTCCCCCACTTCGATTGGATCTATCAGAGGGCAGGGGGCATATTCTTTTTCAGCTGTCCTCTTCGTTAGCACAGCACAGTGTCTTAATACCTTTGTTCACTGTAAATGCTCAATATGTCCCTTGGAGTTGAATGCAACATGGACAATATTGGCAGCATTTTCATCATCATTACCCACCTACGGCTCCGTTACTGAATGAAGACACATCTACTTTGTGGCAAGAACAATGTCCTCTCATCTCTGACAGTTCCAGCACTTCTGCCCACATTTTAATAGACCACTGGACTGAGAGTCAAGAGGCCACATTTCTATTCTGGGTTTAGTCTGAAACTAGTTAAAGTCACCTCATATGTAATTTCATTCCTCTGGGTTTGTTCCTTTGCCTATAGACACAAAGGATGGACAGTAATCAATCACAGGGAACTTCGAACTCTGGCATTCTCCAGTTTGTGACCCAGTGACACCAGTCCAAAGACGATCAAACACAGATGAGAAACAAACTGCTAAGGGCCTCCAGGAGATATGAGAAGGGAATACAGGCCACATGCCTGCTGAGGGCTCTGCACAGGCAGTCTGGTGGTGATGTGAGCTTCCATGTGCGGTCCACCATGGTAAGGTCTCATCATTTGAAAAAGCTCACCCTACCTCTCAGCATGCCTAGCCCTTACGTTATTAGTTTTTACTTTCAAGCATAAGGAACATGGGTTCCAGGATCAGTATGAGAAGACACTAAATGAAATAAAGAAATACAAGCAATGGTTTTCCATCATCATACCAAAGACAGACACAGATCTTACTAAAACTCATGCATAGTACATGGAAATAATGTCCAGGCTGGTAAAAGGAACTGTCAAGCATCTATTTTTTGCGTACTTTAAATCTATATTCTCATTTGGATTTTAGAGATTTTCCTTGTTCTTTTTCCTTCAGTAACAACAAAAGAGACAGCTGGAGAACCCCAGGGAATAAGACATTTTAGAAAAATGTTCTCTAGTAAGTACCCCAGAGCAGAAAGTTGCATGGTTGATCTTTTAGGGAACCTTGTGGTACCCTGAGTTTGCCTTGTTTTCATTCACATTTTCCAAACATTCACTGCCAATCCAACTTTGCCAACCTCTGATAACACAGGAATGCTGCCTTAATTTGCTAACCAAGGAAAACTCCTGGGCTGTCATCCATAGTCATTGGTTTCCAAGACTAAGGTTCAAGATGCCCTGATTCATCCATAATCTTAATTCTTGACTTCATAAGAGTTATAAATATTGCATGGCAGACAAGGCTGGCCTGGAATCACTAACAGCCTTAAATTGCAACCAAACCTTTAAGTGGAGTCTCTTCAACCATTTTTCTACCTGAATACCAACTAGGAAATGATTATTTAGCACCCACTACAGGTCAGACCTTTACCACGCATTTTACATTCACTTAATATATCTCATTTAATATATAAAACCATCCTACAGGATAATTATTGATTTTATCACTTTAGAGATGAAAAAGCTGAAGACCAGAGAAATTATCTCTCTGTAATCATATAGCTAAGAGGAGGAAGAGCAGGGCTATCAACATCCCTACTACAATCACATAACATCCTGTTCACAGGTACTTGTATACTTCATAATTGCCGTTTTTGTAGCTGCCTCCTACACTAGATCATGAGTTCCTGGATGGTGGGATCATATGTTTTCTTCTTTGCACCTACAGTGGCTTACACAGGACCTTTCATGGAACTGCTACTATCTGTTTTAGTCTCTGTGTGGAGTTGAGGAGGCAGAGACAGGGGAGAGCTGTGGTAGTCAAAGCTGGCTCCCTGGCTGTGTAAGGAGAGGTGGTGTAAATGCGGATGGGTTTCCACTGGCTGAGTTAAGCTGCCCAACATTCCCATAAGGGGAACATTGTTCAGGCACAGGCAGCGGGGGCCTGAAGGTATGTAATATGACTGTGTGTAAACTGGAATGGTACCGTTAGCCAATATTGGATATAAGAAATGAGAAATTACTGACTGATGGGATTAGCCTGGGCTCAAAAGCACTGCCTCTTTGAATGTGTAGGTTCTGGTCTTGCAATTTCTCAAGCTCGCCCAAGGGCAATGATTGGTCTCACCCACACACCTTTTCCCATTTTCCATTTCCACTAAAGAGAAAAAGCTTAACTTTAAGGTGAGCTCTTTGCCTTTGATATTCGACAAGAAATGTACTTGCTGTTTGCCAAACCTCCCCCACTGACCTGCCCTTATTCTTAGAAGGAAATAAGAAGGAAACAGAGGAAGTTAGGAGGGGGCTGATTTCTGGCACAGTCGCTCATTTAGAAAAGTCATTTCAAATTGCACTAGGTGCCTCAATTGCCCTATTTTCCTGAAATTAATTCTAAATTTTATGGGTACAATTTGTTTCCCTTAAGTCTCTAATTATGCTTTTAACATTCAATCTTTCAAACTCTAGCCATTAGTGACTTAATATGGTGTTACCAGGAGATAGAGTGGAGTTAGGAGTGTGGGTGGGAATTATAAGAGCAGAAGTTGCACCTGTGCTTGTGAGGGTTTGAAATTGATGTCCCCTGGAGGAAAGCTAAAAGAAAAATCTAATAAGCCACCAAAATAGACTAAAGTCTGCAAATTAGTATTTAAGGTATTAGGACAAAGGGCTGGGAAGGGCTTGAGAAGTAATCACAAAGTTCCATTTAAACAGGGTGTGGGACTTCAGACCAAATGAGAAGAATCTCAGAAAATGCAGATATCATCAGACAACAAGGCATGCACAAGGTATAAAATGCTAAGGCTGGAGCAGAAAGTTCAAGGGCATAAAAAACTAAGGAAGGAGACAGGTAAGAAGTAGCTCAGAGACATGACAAAAAGTTTGAAGCTTGAATCATTGACTAGCTGGGAACAGCTTGTAGGAGGAAGGAGACAGAAGATAATCACTAAAGCAGAATTATCATTTCTTAAATGAATCATCAATACACATTGACTGAGCAGCCACAGTGCTTCTTCTAGTTCTTAAAATAGGAGGGAGATGACCTCTATGCTTTAACACCTGCCTCCCCAAATGCACGTATTTCCCATCCTTGCTGACAAAATCAGCTCCATGGTTCTGATGAAAGTATGTGATTTAAACCATTAAATGCTATAAAACTTTAGGAACAGAGATCAAGGGGAGCTGATTCAGGCATGGACGGCTTCATGAGCTGTTCAAACAGAGAAGCAGAAGACCCTGACTACACTATGAAGAGCTCACAGTTTGAGAAACTGAGGAGGAATTTAAAAAGACCCAGCTTTCAGGAAACACAGATTAAGGATGTCAGCATTTGGCAAGACCGAAGTCCTGCCAGGCGGACCTTGGAAAAGAGGCAAAGGAGAGACCCAGCCAGTCATAGGCATTCATCTCTTGA
Organism: Spilogale gracilis; assembly: GCA_004023965.1. Classification (NCBI taxonomy): domain Eukaryota; kingdom Metazoa; phylum Chordata; class Mammalia; order Carnivora; family Mephitidae; genus Spilogale; species Spilogale gracilis. The sequence goes on from PITA01000602.1 coordinate 90,993, forward strand.
AGTCTGGGAGGAGAAAAATAGGAGACATAGTCTCTGTAATCGACAAAGTGAACCACTGAGGCAGGCAGAAGAGGGAATGGTCCCTCATGGGAGAGAAAAAATCATACCAAAAGACAACAGTAAGTTGTTTGGAATAAAAAAATTCCACACCAAAAAAATACATTGTGCAAAAGCCTAGAGAAATTAAAAAAAAAAATCATTGGACTTTGAAATGTCCAATGACATCTCCTCAGATGAGAGAAGTTCCTAGCTAGAATAGAAGGATAAACAGATGCCAGGGAAACAGTAAATTAAAACTCTAAGTAAGGAGAATGACCTGAGAAAATAAACCAAGTGAGTCAGAGTTGAGCACAGTTTGGGAATGTGAGGACCACACCTGACAGATTTGCTTCATGCCTGTGAAGACAATGAAGATATAGTTGGAGAAGGGTGGTAAGACCAAGTTTATCTGGGCTTTGAATTCTATATTAAAAATGCTAGACTTCATGCAACCAAACAGGTAGATAATCTGAGAATTTCTGAGCAGAAACTTAAAATTAAGATTTTTTGAAAAATCGTCCAGTTTTTTGCATGATTTTGATCATGGCTTCTCACCTTAAGATCCTGATAGTTTTCTGGGGTTGTGATGATAACAGCAGAGGAAATATTTTCTGCAGTTTGAGAGTCCTAAATGGTGTACATTTTAGGAAAGCATGGACCAACTGGCCAATCAAAGCTCAAACATCAGGATCCTCTCATGTGTTACCCACATAAAAATGCTTTCTGTACAGATGTCTCCTAAATGGACAAATATATACCATCCATTCTATTGTGCCATCCATACAAATGTGTGCCACATCGGGCTCCCTGTTCGGCGGGAAGCCTGCTTCTCCCTCTCTCACTCCCCCTGCTTGTGTTCCCTCTCTGGCTGTGTTTCTCTCTGTCAAATAAATAAAATCTTAAAAAAAAAATGTGTGCCAACCTAATAGGTTTGCCATTTAAATAAGTGTTAGATCTGCACAGGTCTAACTACAAAGTTGTATCATTGACATAGATGCACAACAGTTAGCTAATCTGTAGTATAAATGGAACACCAGTAACTCCTTTCTTTCCAGCATCTTCCCACCCAGAATGCTCTCCAAGAAAGCAAGGTATATAGAATCCTCATCCATAACATAACACATTAAAGGTAAGGAGCCATGCATTTTTTTTTTGGCACCAATCACATTTTCCTCTTGACTCATCTTTCAAGTCCTAAATGAAGGGAAATAATAAGTCCTTCTAACCATCTCACATTCTAAACAGTTATTCTAAACAAACTACAGACGTCACTAACATATAAATAATAAAAACAAAGAAAGCAGTAAGCCTAGCAAGTATATATTTTAATAGATTTGCATCAACATTTGTGCATACTTCAGAAAAAGGCATTAAATATCAAAAAGAAGGAAAATATAATCTTCCCATTTTACCTCTTACTTATCCTCTCCCCCCTTGAATAGGAAACATAACTCAAGATTCACACTCTAGGGAAAAAAAATCTTCTGTAATTCAAAGATGAACTTGAGTATGACCTCAGAGAATTCAGACCTGACGCCACGCTAGTCCTTTAATAAACTGGACTTGGAAATAACTGATCTCAAGGAAAATTCAATCAAAACCAAAGTCTTATCTTTCTTCAAAAAACAGGACAGTTGAGAACTGAATGTGATGTCCTGGAAAAATCGAAGAAGAAAAACCATCAAACCAGTTTGTCCTTGAAAACAAGGCAACAAGGAATTGATGGCATTTTCACCTGTGGTTTTACTACAAAAGATCCTGGGCTTAGAAGCCATGTCACTTGGCTCCCTTAGAGTCCAACAGGGAGATAAAGACAGAGAACAAGAAACCATGGTGGCGCCATTTCTGGAGGGATTTTGAAGTAGAATCTACAGGGGCTCTGGAACCAGCCACTACTTGTTCTCTGGATAGGCAAAAGTTTTCCATCCAAACTACTCACAGTGCTCAGTTTCTCTTCTCTCAATTTCTCCTCCCACAGAGGTAGAGAGGGAGAGCAAGGAATGAGAAATGGAGAAAAGAGAGACTCCACTGCCTCCTTCTCATATCCTGCTTAGTCATATCTTTTATGAAGATACAAAAAGGGCTTGCCATTCTATCTCTTTTCAAGACTTTAAAGATAGCTAAGTTAAATGCTACCCTCTAAGGAACTAGGAAGGGCTTACCCATTTGCATAATTATGTCACATTCCCAAGGAATTTTTGCAAAACAGAACAAAGCAAAACACCTAACAAGGGGCGCCTGGGAGGATCAATCATTAAGCCTCTGCCTTCAGCTCAAGATATGATCCCGGAGTCCCAGGATCTCAGGATTGGGCCCCGCATCAGGCTCCCTGCTCTGCAGGAAGTCTGCTTCTCCCTCTCTCACTCCCCCTGCTTGTGTTCCCTCTCTAGCTGTGTTTCTATCAAATATAAATACATACACACATACATACATATATACATACCTAACCATTGTGCTAAATTCTGTCTTAGACTTTGAATTAAAATAGGGTCAAGGCTAGTTCAGTTTTATGACATCACTCCCTTTTAGTTTAATGATGGCCTACTTTACTGAATAGGAAAGAGTATGAAATTCAGCAAAACTCATACTTGCTTATCTATACTGCAGCCCATGAAGTATGTTATGCATATGAATGACATATAACTGACATGTGAATCCTACATGACTACATGTACAGCATTTTAACAACTTCAGACAAGAAGAAGGACTGTGAGTGAACCCAGAGATTCTGATATGTAATAGCACAAAGAATTAAGCACCCTCTCCTGTATCATGGATTGTGCATTGTCAGACTAACCAAGACACAGAAAACACCTACCAAGCAAGTTGAACCCAGAACAAAGTTTTCATCTAAAGGAACCCATCACCTGATTCAAACTTTCACATACCAAACCCAAGATTGTTTCAAATTAATCCAACGGAAAAAGAAAACTAAGATTTTTTACTGACTACTGCATAAAACACTGGATCATTCAGTGTTATAAGTAGAATTATGAGAAGTATGGGAACTACTGTTATATGAAGACAGAAAAGATGGGATCTCTACCCTTGAGGAACTCACATCTTAATGGGAAATTCTAGTTTAAATATTCCTGTGGCAAGAGCTGTGGCTCATATATGTGAATAATGCTGTGCGAAGTAAAGGCAGGAAACAGAGTCCATAATGGGGACCCAAACCAAGACGACTTCTTGAACTAAGAATCTTAAAGGATGAGTGTAAATCAGCTCGAGAAGGATGAGCAGGTGCCACCAGCAGTGAGGCAGTGTGAGTCAAACAGGAAAATGGTCATAGTATGGTGTCTTGGAAACTCAAACAGTAAAAGCTAACAAAATATCATGAAAGAAAGTATTCTAGCCAAGGTCTCTCAGCAGGAAATAGAAAGTAAAACAAAATTGGGATAGTGTGAGTCAAGTTTAATAAAGGATTTATTCACAAAGGCACGGGCAGGGTGTTAAGAGATGACAAGGGAGACCGAAGGGCATAGGAGGAAGAATTAATGGCAATCTGGAAGTGGAAGGGCGGCAGGGCAGGAGCGAAGACCCGAGACTGAATCTGAGGGTCCAGCCACCTATTACAAGCCTGCAAAGAGGGAACCTGACTTCACTCTTCACCCTCCTTCCTGACTTCTACTGGCGTTCCCATTGGTCAAAGCCAACCAGAAGCCAGAGACCAACAGAGCCAGCTGATGTAGTCTCCAGCACAGAGCGGACCAGAGAAGGGTGGAGTGCAGGTCTGAAGGACAGTCTAAAATACCCAGCACAGAGGAGTACAGACTAAGACCAGTCCCAAGAGAGATACTCTGTGGATTATTTCGTCTTTGAAGCCATTATTAATAGTTTACCTTTTCCGGCAGCCTTTCCAGATCTCCTTAAAATCAGCTACGACTTTCTATTATCCATAGAAATTTCTTTTCTTTACATTTAACACTTATTTCATTATGAGTTTTTTCATGATCAGTTGGGCATACATTTGTCTCCATAAATAGGTTCTGGGATCTTCTAGGAAAAAAAAGTTGTGTGTCTGAGTCAACTTTGTATCTCCAGTGCCCAGCATGAGTAACAATCACCCACTTTTTGTTAAATCGAACGTAAATAATTGCATCTGTCATCCAAGTAATTTACCATATCAGGAACTATGGTGGGTATGAAAACCATTGGTACATTTTCTCGATTTTCAGTATGTCCAGATAACCTGTGCCCACATGCTTGGGCATCTGATAAGGAGAGATTTTTTTATCACACACACAGAAGTAAAGTGCAATACAATTATCCAGGAACCAATGGAAGAGCCATACGTCTGCAGTAGTGTAGTTATTTATTTAAAAGCCTTCTCCTTACTAATTCAATAAATGCCAGTATTCAAGACCATTCAGTTTCAGATAACAAACATTTTCTGAGTGACTGTTCCACCCAGCCTGTGCTAAGTCCTTTCTCCCTATGGTCTCCTTTGATGGTCAGAAGAACTCCATGGGATCCGTGATTGTTATCTGCTCCATACAGGCAAGGACACTGAGGCTGAGAAACATTAAGAGATGTAACTGTTAGTGACAGGCATAAATACAGTTCTTTTGATTTCAGCTAAGGTCACCCTGTCATTGTTTATGATTTATTTTTATTTATTTAATAATTATGATTTATTACATGATCATATATAGGAAATGCCTAACAGTATACAAAAGGATGTCTAGATTGGTATCCCATGGGCATGTTTGTATTAAGCACATAACTAGGAACATGTCAAAATCTGCTATTAATTGATTTTTCTAATATGGGGAAAGGTAGAAAGAAAATGCTTTAGTAAAGAATAAAATAAATGAGCAATTATCAGCATCATTCATGTTATTAGAAAATCACTAAGACACGGACTTAAAAACACTTTGTAACAACCATAATGATAAACAGGTTGATGTGACCTGGGACATTCTCTTGTACATTTTACTATCTATGAAATTGCAAGCCACTGCTTAGAGTTCATAGTAATGAATTTTTATAGAAAAGACTGAAAGTCATTCTGGAAGCCAGAAAGTTTGTTTACTAGCTGAAGAAAAACATTCGAAAGCAAAATAGACTGTGGCAGAGAAAAGTAAAAATTGCCATGATTTGTACCTCTGGGTGCCAACTTCATTAATTAATACAGACTTTAAAATCCTTTCAAGAATCTGAGCTAAAGGACTAGAACTTCTGCTGGTATAGATAGTAAATACAGATCAAATGGTTTCATTTAAAATATGGTAGCTTCAGATAAGACTAATTAGCAGGATGACAAAAACAGTCAATAAAATAGAAACAAATCTTATTCTTAAATGCTGGCAACAATTAGTGGAATTAATTGGAAATCATTCCTCCTGCCCATTTGTAAATGAAAACTTTCTACCAGTTTCCTTCTGCCTTTATTTTGGTAATTTTGTGTGTGTGTGTGTGTGTGTGTGTGTGTGTGTGTGTGTGTGTGTGTTTTAATAATATGTGTTTCTTTCTATGTGAGCAGAGGTAGTAATGACATCAGGGAAAGCGGGAAGGGGTGCAAGTGGTCAGGGGGTCAGAGAGAGGAATGAAGGAGAGAACAGAGATGCAGGACTTCTGGAGCAGACAATGGAATGGCCAGGAACCTGCGACAGTGTCTAACAGCAGCTTTTTCTCTTTAATGCATTTTTTTTTTTTTCAAATCAGGGTTACCTATTCAGGTTCTTCTGATAGCTCTCCCGTTTCCTGCTTATTTGTTGTTTTGGTGATATACTGCTGCATAACAAACTATTCCAAAATCTTAATAGATCTTAAGGACAACAATTTTACTCATTTGTTACGATTCTGCAATTTGGGCAGAACTCAGCAAGAGCAGCCCATCTCTGGGGGAGGGGGCATCAGCGGGAATGTCTTGACTAAGGATGAAGACCTTGCTTCTTAGGTGACCTCACACACATGGCCAACACACTGATGAGGACTCTCTGCTGTGAGCTCAGCTGGCTTATTGGTTGGGGCCTCAGTTCTCCACACTTCCTGGCTGTATGGTTGGGTCCGGCTTCTCATTACACAGTGGTCACAGGGTCATCAAATATCTTACATGAAGGCTGGATTCCCCAGACCACAAAAGTGAACATATCCAAGTTTTAAGGTATAGGCTTAAGATAGGCATTGCCTGATTAATTTTTTTTAACTTTTCAATTTTTAATTTTATTTTATTAAGCAAAGCATGATTTTTGCCATATTTTAATCTTTAAAGTAGGTCATGGCCCCGATTCAACAAAAGTAACTACACAAGAGCATAGATATCAGAGGATATGGTTCACTGGGATCATCAAAGTAAGAATCTAGCCCACCTATCTGTAAAAAAGATGATTGACATTTGACAAAAATTAAAAATTCTCAGGATTTTAACAATGTTAAGATATCAGTCTCTAAAGGAGGCTCAATATGACTCTAAAGAGCTTGCAACAGCCTGCAGCAGAATAAATGTCACCCCAGACTGATAAAAGAACACAGAGTGATAGTATCCACGTAATGTGAAAGATGGGACCATTTTCTCCAAGGTTTGAAACAAATTCTTTATGAAGGGACATTTACCAGCTAGAAGCTTGAAGATTCACTTCTGTTTCCTGCCTCAATACAATATTTACTTAGCTTACACACTTTCTCAATTGCTTACTCAGCACATGTGTATTGTTTCTTTGCTGTGCGAGTACATAAGGTACAGTGATATATGTTAAAAAAGAATCATATACTAAAAGAGAGTCCGAAAATATTGGTCTCATGTGGATTTGGAATAGCTGAGAAAAGTCATTTAAAGAATTCTCAGCTTTCCTTTCCTCTGTAACTAATAAAGCCCTCCAAGATTTGTATTATGGAATTATGGGACATGTGGGTGGCTGTTCTAGAAAGAACAAGCAACTTTAATTGAGTTTCTGCCACAGATGTGTTCTATGCATCTGGGATAGCTCACCAGCACCACCACCATCTCTAAACCTCTGTTTCTTTGTGAAAAATCTAGATATGAAGATTAAGTGAGAAGAAATAAAAGAAACTAAAATACAACAAAATAAGAAATGTGAACTATATCATGTACTGTAAAGCATGGTATTAAAGTACTGTTTCATAATGATGGTATATAAAGATCTATTTTAAACAACTCCAGTTTTGTTTTGTTTCTGTTAAATGCTTTACCTGACAATCTCACACACTGGGACTACAGATTCCTACTGCTGTGAAATCTCATTGCAGATATTTTTGGTTTTGTTTTTGTTTTTAGGGTTTATTTATTTATTTGAGAGAGAGTGTGAGCAAGGGTGAGTGGGAGGAGGAGCAGGGGGAAAGAGAAAGAGATCCTCAAGCCAACTGTAAGCGCAAAGCTCATCGCAAGCCTGATCTCAGAACCCTGAGATCATGACCTGAGTCGAAATCAAGAGTCGGATACTTAACCCACTGAGCCACCCACGTGCCCCTCATTGCAGGTGTTTTTGAGCACTCCATATAAAGAAAATATTTTAGAATTTTTACAAATGCTAAAGTAGTATCCAGAATATAAATGCTAACCATAGGTGAGGAAAACCACTCGAAAGGCGCTGAATGTCTCCAGGCCACTTGACATTTTCATTAAGAAACCTCTTGCCAGTAGTAATTATCTGAACCTCACCTGGTCATGCCTAAAGATGAGAATATGTCCTTTCTCATAAACAACAGAGTTCTCTCTGAAAATATCAAATCATAAAACAATGGCTAAGCCTTGTACTTCATACTTTCTCAGGTGCTCTGGGGAATGGTAAGGAAGTATAAGCTGTGTTCAGAGTTCTTGAGGAATTTGCAGTCTATTAGCACTTCAGAATAGCCTATAATGCTACCGTAGACTGGTGGGAACAGCTGTGGGAGTTTATAGGCAACACTACAGCTCAGGAAAGGAAGCGACAAATCTGAGCTTGGGCAGGAAGGAAAGGTTCCTTAAAGAAAGGAACTAAACTTCCACTTAATGTCCATTTCTGTATTTAAGCGTTAAGAGTAACTGACAGTAGTTTATGGACTTCAATAGGTTCTTGATGGTCAAGATGCTCAGAGAGAGAGGGGGGGAATGAGAGAGGGAATGAGAGAGGGGTGAAAAGAAGGTGTTTAAGATGGGGAGAATCTTACAATGAGGACGGCTGGAATAATCAGTCTCTGCTAAGAATTCAGGGAGTTGGGGTTGGCTAGGTAGGGAGCTCTAGCCAGATGGCCTCCGAGTCCAAGCCCAGGAGTTTGGGCTTTCACTGATAGGCAATAAGAAGCAATCGTTTTATGCTTTAATATATGATATTCCATCTTGTTAAAAAAATTATGGAGTGAAAATTTTCTGTGGTTACATTTCCAATACTGAGAGTTCAGAGTCTTGCAGAATTCTGATGTCAAGAAATAGAGAAAAACCTTAAACACTGAGTCATTTTTCAATGACAGGATTATGTCTTTGATTAATCATGAGGATATTTCATTTCTGATTGTGTCTTCTTTCATCTATTTCTACTTCATACATTTCTTAGATACGGGAAAACCCACTCTTTTGAAACCCCCAATAAGAGATTTATGTTTTTATGTTGTTTTTTTTCACTTTTGCACAAAAAAAGCATTATGTTTGTGAAGATGGTATAATACCAGGCTCAGCGGTGAGTGAGGCAATGCTACCGGAAGCGTGGTGGCCTCATATGACAATTATTATTGTCTTGAAGCAACATGCCTAATGATGCCTCCTTCAGAAATTTCAGTGCAAAGTTAAATAATCGCTACGTCAGGTGATCATGAAAAGAGAACTCTGCCACATGCAAGGGTCTGTTTGGATGTGAATTATGAAAATAAGGTATGACTTCTGAGTTGTTTTGTGTATGAATCAGAATTTGATCAGCTCCACTAAACTATGAAGTGAAAAGTCCCTTCATACTTATATCCTTATGGATGCTGAGGAGTAGCTAAGCCAATAGACAGCCCTATGCTGGCCAAGCCTGCCTAAACATTCAGATAAACACAAAAGTCAGGTGAACAAGCAAGCAATCTTATGCAGCCCCCAGAAGTAGAGCCAAGCCAGCCTTGCCTGCTCCTCTGTATTCTACAGGAATGCTAATTTTAATACCAGCCTGGATCTGTACTTAGCAAATCTCCAGCCCTTGCACACAGATTTAGAATTGTACCTGACATATCCTAAAATGATACTTTGATTTTTCACTCTCAAACCATGCAATTTTGCTTTCTAAAACTTCAGCTGAGAATGAATGTATTTAACATTTGGCTTTGGCAGGAAGAAAATGTTTCAGGATAGAAATATGTGTTTCCATGAACTGCTAATTCAAACTCTGTCTGCAGTGAAAGAGAATGAGTGTGGAGCACATAGTAGGTATACAAAATGACCCTGTCACCTTGACTCCCACGAGCTAGGTGGTCAGAATTCATAATTATATGTGAAATTTGGACAAGTTATAAATGAAGGAAATGGTGCCCAGAACAACCAGCGCCAGGAGAAAAGTGATTAATGGTTCCAAAACAAAATAGGGGAAAAAGAAACAAGAGACTCTGGTTCATGATTCACAGAAAGGAGTATGTGTCTCATCCTGCTTTGACCCTCAAAAGTGCAATGTCTGAATACAGTATAGCTCCATCCCTTGCCCTCCCACACAAAGAGACCAGAGATGGTTAGTCCCAGGAATCAATTCTAAGGATAGGGCAGTAACAGGAAAAAACATTATATTTGAGTTCTACCTGCAAACATGACTTGCTGTGTGATAAGAAAAGTGCTTCACATCTGTGAACCACAAATGTGATCATCTGCTAAAGAAAGCTTTTGAACCAAGTGGCTTAGGTCATGCCCTGATTATATATAAGAGCACTCGAAATGATTTCTTCTTCCCAATTCTCTTTCATAATTCCAAAACTTTCTAGAAGGAAAAGTTTATTTCCAGGTGAGCATTTTTTAAAATCTGGAATAATAGAATTATCAAACATGAGACACACAAATATCAAACTTGGGCTCCCAGGAAGATGAAGGTCCAATGAGGAAGCCTGGGGTAGCAGCTCATTTGTCACCAGGAGGCACTAAAATGGCCAAGTGCACAGCTATAAAGAAAACAAGGAGGACTGTGTACAAAGGACCACAGATATTAACTCAGCCATTTCTTTATTGAGCACTACTGTGTGTCACAGACACCATTCTAGATGAGTGGACCTAATAGTAAACAGACCTCAAAAGGCCTTGTGCTGACAGTGCCCAATCCTAATGGGGGAGATAGACAATAAACAAAAAAGGAACAATATTTGGACTCAGTTAAGTGCTGGGAAGAGAAATTAAGCAGGCAAAGAGAGAGACTGTAACCACATGAAGAACACTACCATAGCCAGGCTTTTCAGAAGAGGTGATATTTGAGCAGAAATCTGCCAGAAATGAGTAACAGCCATGTGGATAATTCAGAGAAAATCATCCCTGCCTGGAGAATCAGAAAGTGTAAATTAAGCCCTAAGGCTTGAACGTGCTTAGTGAGCTTGAGAAAATGTAAAGAAACCTGGCTCTGGAAGGAAGGGGTATTCAAGAAGAGGAAAAAGTTGACACAGCAAGTGGCCCTCTCACATGGGACAATGTGGGTGATTTTCCTTCTAGTGAGGGCCATTGACATATGTTCTGAGTCAGGTAGGGAACCATTAAAAGACTTTTGGTAGGCTAGTAACACGTTCTAATTTAAATTTCAGAAAGATCAATCTAGATGCTTCATAGAGAATGAATTTCAAGGAAGCAAGCCTCTAAGGAGAGATCTAAGGTTCAGAAGGTTATTGCAATGTCAAGCCAGAGATGATAATGGTTTGGTCTCAAGTAGTAGAGACAGAGGTGATGTGAAAGGTGATCATTTTTGCATATATTTTACAGGTAGAGCTAACAGGATTTGACGATGGGTTGAAACGTCACCCCTAAAGAGTGACGTGCTTTCCACGTGTGGTTGCACAAGATGAATTCTTGGCAAAGGGAAGTAGCAAGTACAAATGAAATCCCATAAAGTACAGTGCTGCCAGCCCTGAGGACGATGGAATGACCAAGGTGTTGGGTTGAATATAAAGTAAGAAATGCATATCTGAGGAATCCAACTTAACATCCTTCGGTGAACATAGGTTTCAAAGGTTGATGAGTCATTAGACAATTGCTCACTACACTGTGAGATGCTTCACCCAGAACTCTCTGCCTCCTTGTAGTTACCACATCAGAAATAAAGCCCACTGTGTGGGTAAAAAGGCCCTGTGGCCCTCGGATGACAAACTTAAAGTAAGGAAAATGCAGCTCTACATAGGCTGAGTCTAGGAAACAAGAAAATCTGATTGGGAACTCAACCCCCTGTAGTTCAAAAACTGGCAGTCGAAGGGAAATCACAAGCTAGGCTTTCTACGTGGTTGCTTCGACTGTCAGTCATATTCAGATAATTGGCAGCAGTACCATGTTACCATAATTTTCTTTTCAGAATATGCCAGAATCTAAAATGCTTGTTGTAACCATATCACAATGGATATGCAGTGAGCTTTGACTATTGCAGCCACTGATTTATGTCTGTGAGTTATACATCTCTTCTAATGAAACTTGGGGCTGCCCATGGTGACTATTACTATAAACTACCCCAGAAAACTTTGTGTCATACTGAGACACACACACACACACACACACACACACACACACACTTTACTTATCATTATGCAGTTGTAATTTAATTAATTCTGATGCTTTAGTATATATATTTTAAAACACTAAGTCTATCAGTTAACTTTGTGAATAAATTCAGTTGTAAGCTTACTGCTTCTTGAACAATATTTAAACGTTTCTCGCTTCAAAAGCTCTAATTGCCCATGATATTTTCTTAGATTAATAAGAATAACTGACAGCACATTGTTTATTAATCCATGCATAAGATTTTTCAAAAGGAATCTGACATTTAGGAGATGACACCAACAGTGAAATGTCAGAGAAAGAGAGTGATGTAGGGGATGTAGGAGCAGGCAATAGCTCCTGTTTGGCCCATCACCTCTTAAGGTGATATGTCATTGTCATTTCAATGTAGCTACAAAAATGTAGCTATTCTTCCAGTTTCTTGAATATCCTGTCTCACATCCTGTCTCTCTCATTTACCTGAATAGTTAAACTCAAAGTGGAGACTAATCTCAGCCAGGCTGGTAGGGATGCAACAGAGCCTGGATTTTCATAGTGTTGGCCACGTGGTGCTTTCTAAAGGTCTGTTTTAAGGAACACGGGAGAGCATCCATGCTCAGAAATATCTCCTGATGTCTACTTCAGACCCTGAAATTTCAGCATTATGGTGTATCCCCTTGCGTCATGGATCGTCTCTGCAGACTTTTAAATTTCAACTGCCCCCCGGGGAGTATACTAAATCAACACAGATAGGCTTACTGGAGTCTCCTCTGTGAATGACAGAGAAAGGCAGTGGAAACGGGAGGAGGAAGAAGAGGATCAGCTGCAACTGAAAGATTTGAAATGAACTCAAAAAGGGCACAGGATGAGGAAGGGAAGATGTCAAAAGGAAACCCCCACCTTACCTAAAACTTGGCCTTTCATAGTGACTGAGGGCCAAGGGTTGAAGTAGGAGGAAAATGGGGAACTGGACACTGGATAAGGCAAGATGAAGGTAGGTGGTGTTAAGTTCAGTGAAAACCCAAATTGGGTGGGTTGAGGAGAGGATGGGATGGTCATAATAAAATGATGTACTTGGAAAGCAGAAGCAGCAGGGGACCTTGGGCCGGCCCTCAACTGTGACTGTCTCAGCATGCCTGTAATTTTTGCACCACACAACTACCAGAATTCAGAAGGATCCAAGCGCTTTCATTAAATACTGTGCTGATGGAATTAAATAAAAATGTGAGATTAAAGGGGTAAAAGGAGGGTCTATAAAATAAAATGTAGCTATGAAAAACAGGAAAGAAATAAGATGACAATTTGATATATTCAAGCGAAGGATTGGGTATGTATATGAGTATGTGTGATCTTTTCTGCTCCCAGTAAAAATCATAGCTAACATGTACTGAAAGGGTTTTTTTACATTCCAGGGACAAGCCTATGTTCTGTATATATATTAACTCCTTTAGGACTTAAAACAAGCATATGAGAAAGGCATGAGTATCCTCTTTTTTAGAAAGAGAAAATGAAGCACAGAGAGATTGTCAACATGTTTAAGGTCACATACAAAGTAAGTGGAAAGACTGACATTTTATCTCTGGCTCCAAAGCCTGTGCAATTAACAGTCATGCTTTACTGGCTCCTTAAGAAATTATTAAGTCTCACAACATTTTTTTGTATTCCCCATTTTAGGACTATAACAACACATTGTTATTTACGTATTTATATGTCTGCGTCTGTATTTCTCTAGACTGCATAATTCTTAAGGGCAGGAACTCAATCTTTTTTGTCATCTCAAGAACTTAAACAGTATCTGGTATGCAACAACAACAAGACTGAATATTTATCTAGGCTCTGCAATATGTCAGACCCTAAATAAATTACTTATTTAATTTGCGTTTTTTGTTTTGGGGGTTTTTTGTTTGTTTTGTTTTATTTTTTTATTTGTTTATTTTTTTGACAAGCAAAAAAAGAAGAGATATAGGGAGGGAGGAAGGGAGAAAGAAGAGGTAGGGGAAAAAAAGGAAGGATAGGTAGGTTGATTCTAAACAGAAAGGGAATCTCTCTCTCTCTCTCTCTTTCTTACACACACACACACACACACACACACACACACACACACGGTAAAGAGCCAGAAGAGCATTTTATGAGAACATGAACTGGATTTTATTTTTGCTCTGTTCAATGTTTCTAAAATTCAGTCTAAGATTTAATGTAAATCTATTTGAAAGGAGTTGCTAAATTTTAACTGGAAATACTTCTTTGTGCTAAATAATCTTTATAGCATTCTAAATTATAGCCAAGTAGCAGTATCATTACAGGGCTGTTTAGCCGTAGCACTTTATGTGGAAAGTCAGAGAAGGTGATGATGCATATCAAAATATATAATAAAGAACTTTTAAAAATCATGGGTATCTTTATTTACTCAAAATACTTTTTATTTAGCCATTTTAATGCATTCAAGATTGAAGGAGAGAATGAAATTAACCAGTGGGAACTGCAAAATATCTGTGAAATGATAATAATGATATTTTTTTTTTACTCTTGCAGTACTTTCCAATAGAGAAGGTCAAAACACTTTATAACCATTAACACATTCAGCCTCACAGGAGTGTGGAGGATTTGTAGGTAGCAAGCAGTTTGAGTTCATTTTGTGGGGAATGGGAATGGAGATGAAGGGGTTAAGTGGAAATGCTCAAGGCTGCTAGGACCCAGCGCTTGGGTATACTGGTTATTCTTGGATAGCTCACCCCAGAATTCCCACTGTGCACTGATAGGGCTTAAGAAGACCACCTGCGGCCCCTCACTGAGGCCTTTCCTCCCCCTTGCAATAGAGCTCCTCTCACATAACATCAGAGAAAATGCATGTATATTGAAGGAGGATACAAAGAGGGCATTAGATCTAGCTCAGTGCCCTCCCAGTATATGCCCTGAGAGGTGCTTATAGCCTCTGTTTGAACAGCTGTATTCACAAGAACCTCATGCTCATATGGCGATTTCTTCCAAAGATGACTCGCTCTAAGAAAGAAGAGGAGTAGAATTTATTAAGGGCTTGTTGGCTGAGGGAAAATTAGGTAGAACTCAAGAACCAAGGCAACTCTCATAATTCAGGGGTTCACCTCAACTCTCTGATGGTCAGTATACTTATCCAGAGAGCAATCCTTCATGTCATTGCTGCAAAACCATACCTTTAGGGGTCACCTACAAGGAGAAAGACAGTAAGACCAGGCAGGAATAAGACCATGATCATGACATCCCCTCGGGCCAGAACCACTTCAGACAACTCAATATCCTCTACTGTCTGTTTGAATATTCCCAGTCCAGTAAGGAAAGCCCCAACTCACTCCAGCCTATGAGGATTTTGGAGGTCCTTTAGCAAATTCGTGTTCTATACATATGCAATACCCATGGGATCTTCATAAGAAAGTCATAAACTTAAATTTTTTTTGAGTGACAGAAATATGCCAAGCCCCGAGGTAGTACTGACGGATCTTCAGATTCAAATTAATGGAATGTTTTAAATGGAATTACATTAGAGTGACTCCCAGGTTTTGAGACATGATTGAGCTCAGCCTGGACATCAAGGTCCATCTTGTCATATAATTGCTAGAAAGCAAATATCCATTCCCTTGTCCACATGACACCTACTATGTACAATGTATTGAGGCAGAAATGGTCAGGAGTCTAGGGATCTAGAATGCACAACCTGTTGGAGGCAATAATGCTGCTGGGAGATGGAAATATCTGCTATTCCAAGAATTTGATAAAAATCTAATTTTGTAAAGGAAAAGTTGCAAGGCAGGTGTGAGCAAGCAGTGGCTGTGGATGATGTTGAAGGTAAGGTGTGCAGAAACTCAGGAGAGGGGAGGATTCCTGAAGGATGTGAGAAGTAAGCAGATTCTTGAACAATGGATAACAGGTACATTTGTGGCGAAGAAGACAGGAAATTTTGCATTTTTGTTTTACCACGTAGTACCAAGAATAGAATACTGGTTTAATGAAGTGAATGAGTGACTGAGTGAATGAATGGGTGGATACGTGAAGATACTTCCAAGAAGGAGCCTGCCAGGAATAAGGTGAAAATTGGAAGATGCTCTTGGTTTTCAGAGACAAGCTTAGAATCTCTACGTCTATGATATTGGTATATAAAATAGTACTCATATCAGCAATGATGACAGGGAATCAGAGGACAGAAAGTAGAGTTTAAAAGATCACACCCTGATTTATTTCTACCTAAAAACAGACGGGCATGCAATAACCATGATATAAATGCTAACTGGCTTGAACGAATACCACTCTGGAAAACCTACCACCTTAAATTTAGCTCCGGGGTGCCATGACGATGAGCTGTCTGGCTCCTTTGTAAGCCATCCAAAATCAGAATGGAGTGGGAACACATCAGTCTGAATCAGGGCCTGGCTCTGAACAGTTTGAGACTCACTTCATGTTTGTGTCTACTCATGTTCCTACCTCCTGCTAGAATAGCAGATCCCCACAAATGCCTTGCCACTGCAGGGAAGAAGTGCCATCTCCATGTTGCAAGACAGTGGGGTTTTTAACATTGTGTTAAATGGGATCACAATGGGGAAAACTGATATATTACAAATTTAAATAGTTTTTCTTCATTTCTGCTTACACATTGAGATGAGTAACATGCTGATGCAGAAAAGTTTTCCCCAATTGATCTCTCCTATCCCATAATACAATCTCTTCTACTCTCAGCTTGTACCCAAGACCCTGGAGCTAATTATTTTATTTGTTTATTCCTTTGTAAATATTTTTTCATTCCTCTTTTTATGGGCACAGTTTATATATAACAAAATGCAAAATGTTAATTGCCGATACATGTAATGACAAGGATTAACTTCAAAAATATTACACTGAGCAAAAGTCAGGTACAAAATAGAAAATATTTCAAACGAGCATTTATATGAAGTTCAAGAAGTGCAAAAATCGATTTATAGTGATATTTGTTTTTAATTGAGGTTCTGTAAACTTCCTTCTCCTTGAAGTTGTCAATGACTGATTACTTGGTTTAATTTGCACTAGAATTGTTCCTTCCTTAAATGAATACTTGACATGACCTCCAAAATTGCTCCCTCAAGTAGCATGGTAAAGACGGATTGTACTCAGAAACTTCTGGTTTCTTCTACTTGTTTTCTTATGTGAAAAAAAGACACAAACTCAAGGGATCCTGTAACACGATGATCCCATTCTAGCATCTTGTACAAAGGCCACATCTCACAGATGGGAAGGTCAAGGTTAATCAGAAGCTCACAGTGGCAAAGTCCCCACTGAAATTCACATCTTCCTACTCACACTTGTGCGTTTTCTCAGGAAAAGTCCAAGAAAATCACTATGTATGCAGGTGCATGTGCACACACCCCTTTCAAAGTTGTCAGTAGCTCCCATCTCACAGAACGGTTTAGCAAGGTTAAGAGTCCAGAAAGGTATAAGGAATATCTGTTTCCTTTAGCTGGATTTACTTAGATTCCCAACAACGTCATCTAAAGGGTTTTAAAATGTGTGGCTTAAGAACACCGAGGCAGATAGACTCAAAACTGAACACTCATTTAATTTGGATATTCCTACTTACAGTGATTTGTGTCTCCTGTAACTCAGGTTTAAAGCCAAATAAAACAGGGAAGATATTTACCCAGAGTGCAAAGCCAATTTGATAGCTATAGCATGGGAAGCTATTGACACCACAGTAAAAATTCCAGCTAGCATATTCATTTTTTTTTAAGATTTCATTTCAAACTAAGCATAAACCTTCCACTTACTTGACCAAATAGACCATCCTCTTAAGTAATGTGTTCACACCTCCACCGTAACGTTTCTTCTATGCCCTCAGCCATGCCTAGCTGATGAACACTTGGCATGCATACCACGTGTACTGCCTTACAATGATTCCCACCTGTAGGCAGACTAATGTTTCCAGTAACTATTTGCATTTATGAGTCCAATCTCATCCCCAAATATTTAAGCATAGGAAACATTCTGATCCATCTGAGCCTCAGTTTCCTTACCCATAAAATGGAGGCAATATTGGTATCTTAGGGTAGTGGTAAGGATCACATGTCTAGATTGCTGAACATTCAGCACAGTGCCTAGAATATATCCAACTTAAGTAAGTGTGGCTAGCTAGCTAGCATCACTGTTATCATCAACGACAACACGAGTATTGCCCTCATTACATTCCTAAAGGCATACAGTATACAAAGTAGATCTGAGCCCACAGAAGTCTACAGAATGCTTAGTGCTTTAGGGGTGTCTGACCTGACTCCATACGCCACCAATAGCATATGCCCAGGGAGGTGCTTGTCTAGTCTCTGGCTGTTACTGGTAGTGAAAAGAAGCTCATCGTTCTCAAGGTGGCCTCTTCCAAAGCCCAGAAATAAACCCTTCCCATGTTTATATTTACATCTTTGGTTTAGGAAACACTTCTTGCATGAATCAATAGTTTCTCCTCATTATACCTCATCTATAGACGTGACTGACATTGAAGGTTCTCAGGATTCCCAGAGTCTGAAACACTCCTGATACCAAATAAATGTTGTATTGAGTCAGCAAGGCCACTGCTTACTTCTGGTCTTTGTTCAAGTGGCCCTTTCCTCTCCAGAGAATTTTCCTAGGCCCTGCTTGCCACAAATTCTGCACCTTTGTCTCTGAGCCTGGGTTAATAGTTTTTTGAAAGTCTGTTATAGGTCCAGAAATCCTGGCTTTGCCGGCCCCGAAAGCCACAAAAGAAACAAATATTGCTCCACTGTGAAGTGGGTCTTGTTGTCACAACAGAAAGAGTGGCATCCACTTTCCAAGTGGGCTATGGATGGGAATCATTTTTATACATAGTTATATACATAGATTATGCCAACTCATTTTGTCTGCAATAAAACTGAAATACTACTAATAATTATTTTTATCACCAACTCTGATCTTCTCTGGCTCATGACTTAGTGAATATATATATTTTTCAAAAAAATCAATATTTAATAAAGTTATCAGTGCCTGTGTTCTAAATTGAAGCCTCCCCCACATATACACACACACAACACCCATACTCTTTTTTGAGAAAAAAGGCAATAAAGAAATTGCTGCTTTCTACTTAAAGCCCACAGCTCTTCACTTAAAAGAATAATGTTTCCTAACAGCAGTTGTCCCCCAAAAGCTAAGCATTTTATTGTTCTAAAACACTTCAGCCATTTCTGTCTCCTTGCAGCAAGGATAGCAAAATACTTGCCTATGAAATGTTAGACCTGCTTGTGTGTATTATGCACTGCTGTATCAGTACAGCATGCCTACCAGCTCTCTAATTCTCCATGCCAGTCACAAAGCAAAGATCAGAAATATAACTCACTGGAGAGTCACCACTGATTCTCACATGATTCCCTATTGCCCACTTACACCAGAAATTCTCATAAAATAATTCCCAACTCATTGGGAACTCATGCCTTGAGTCTCTTTCAAGAAACATTTCCAGGAAGAAATGTGCAAAGAAACAGGATAAATCATCACTTTAGATATTTAGATAGCTCTCTTCTCCATGAAACCATCTATGTTTTTACTGTCTTTCTTTACCAACACAATGCATGGGAAGACATCACAGGCATAGCACACAGCAGAGCCAACTGCAAAGTACTGTCAAGTCCCAAGGGAGGATGTAGACGTCCCCAAATTATTGAATAATTTTCCAAAATTGTCATAAATTCCCAGTTTTATCTATGACACTTATCACATGGAAGGCATTCCAAAGCAAATGATTAAAATAATGATAATAGCTAACATGTGTTTTGCATGCTTACTATATACTTGACATCATACTAAGCAGTTTAAATGAACTCTCTCCTTTATCAGAATAATACCCCTAAAAGGAAGTCCCCATTTTGCAGATGGGGAAATAGATGCAAGGAATGACTTGCCAAAATTCTATCTGGTCAGGAAGTGGAAGAATCAGGAGGAGGACCAAAACAATGTTATTATTTTTCTAGCATGGAAAGACCTAACATGTAATTCTGAAGCTTTGACCATGACCACCTTGTCTACTAGCCCTGTCCAAGTTCTGATGCACCCCTGTGTTGGCGAAAAGAAGCACAGAAAAATAAACCCAGTGAAGGACAACTCATTCTTTTCAAGGTTTGTTGTGTATGTGAACTAAGCTGTTTATTCCAGGTCACCCTGGCCCCCATCCTCTTCTGACTCAGATACACTTTCTAAGCTTAAGTCAAGGTAATCCTACTAGTCATTGAAGATCATATGAAAAGAGAAATGGGATTCTGTGTATAATGATGTGAAAGAAAGTTTCTAATCTGTACCAAGAATTCAAGGCTCTGTGTTAGAGTAAGGCAAGTGTACTGTCATCAGCACATACTGTGCAACTTACAAGTTGTTTCTCCTCTACTAGTTTAATTTTCATTATCTCTAAAATGTAGATAACAATTTTAACTATCTCATTGAAAACTCATGAGTTTCAAATTAAATAATGTATAGAAAGCATTTAACAAACTGACTGGCATATAATAATTGCTCAGTAAAGAGGAAATGTTTATCATTGCATTATATCCTCATCATCAAAGTAGAAGAAATTTTCCACTTTGGATGACTGATTCACAGACACTTAATTTCCATGAAATTAGAAAAGTGACCTCAAGATCAACAAATAATAACATATATCCGGGGCAGGAATTTTCCCTTAAATTTCAGAGTTGGCTGTGAAATTCTTATCATAAAATTTTCTGAAGGAGAAATAGGCATTAACTTCAACTTTACATACTGAATTGTTAAGTTACTACCTAATTGAACATAGATGTTTTTCTCCATATTTTAGGCCACATGTGGCCATTTTCCTCCATCTATTTCCTATAAGTCCACTTCAGAGCTTAGGGGAAACATTAAGTTTTGATTTGCTATTTAAAATCCCACTGTGACCCTCGAAAATGACTGCGATTTTCATTTAAAATTGTTTTAAAAAATTGGGGTGCCTCTGTGGCTCAGTTGGTTAAGCATCTGCCTTTGGCTTAGGTCATGATCCCAGAGTTCCAGGATCAAGCCCCGCACTGGGCTCCCTGCTCGGCGGGAAGCCTGCTTTTCCCTCTCTCACTCCCCCTGCTTGTGTTCCCTCTCTGGCTGTGTTTCTCTCTGTCAAATAAATAAATAAAATCTTAAAAATAAATAAATAAAAAGATAGATAGATAGATAGATAGATAGATAGATAGATAAAAATTGTTTTAAAATATTATCCATTTTTTTGGAGATGCTACAAAGTCTCAATTTTTAAAAACCATTTAGGGAAAGGATAATCCATTTTTTAAAGATGTTATGTTATTTATTAGAGAGAAAGAGAGATCAGGTGGGGGGCAGAGGGAGAGGGAGAAGCAGACTCCTCACTGAGAAGGGATCCTGACATGTCGGGTTATCCCAGGACCCTGAGATCATGACCTGAGCCAAAGGCAGACACTTAACTGACTGAGCGATCCAGGTACCCCAAATATAACTCATTTTTGCAGGTAATATAATTTAAGAAGCTAGACTTAAGGTTGAAACTACCTTTTATGTGCCATGTAAGAGCTGTGTAAACTAGAAGAAAACATTTAAGGGACCCCAATTCACATATAAGTTAAAGAATACACTATGTACTTCCAGAAGCTGGGGTTAAGATCACACACACCACAATGTGTGTAACACTCATTAAAAGTAAGGTGGTTGTGCTCATAGTGGTTTGTGATGTTAGCAGTTATACTGAAGAAGTGACTACTGGTCATTTTGCCTGAGAGACAAAGCATCGCCAAAAGAATACACTTGGGTTAAGGGGCGTGTGGGTGGCTCAGCTGATTGAGTGTCTGACTCTTGATTTCAGCTCAGGTCATGAGCTCAGGGTTGTGAGATCAAGCCCCACACCCAGCATGGAGCCAGCCTGGAATTCTCTCCTCCTTCTGTCCCTCCCCCCTACTTGCATGTGTGGTCTCTCTCTCAAAATAATAATAATAATAATAGTAATAATAAGAATATACTTAGGTTAAGATTAGCTTTTGTTACTTTTGCCTTAAAACGGGAGAACAGCTATTCAATAACACTTCCCCCCAATTCTAGCATCTCAAAGTAAAGGTAGAAGCCCCCTCTCTATGGAACAGTACTAGTAAAACCTCTAATCATTAAGAAAAAAATTATTATATCATATGTACTTTATATTATTCTGTTTTGATGGATTTGAATTATCTCCATAACAAAACTACTCATTTTTCTTTTAAGCCTTCCTGAGCCCAAACTGAGCACATTATGTCAGAAAAAGAATCAAGATTCATTGAAAACCTACTATGTGCCAAAGGTTATACATAAATGCTATTTGCCTGCTTATTTGATATATATATTACATATATATTTTTTCTAACATACCTGTCCAGACAAGCTATAGTACATCTTACAGATAAGAAAACTGAGACTCAGGGTCTTGTGGTCATACAACTAATAAGTGGCTAGGATGTTTAAGATTGTTATGTCCTTTTTATTAATTGACCATCTTAGCATTATGAAAGTTTCATCTTTATCTCTGGTAATACTCCTTACCTTGAAGCTTATTTTAATTGATATTAATATAGCAACTCTAGCCTTCCTATTTTCACTGTATACTCTTTTCACCCAACTACTGTGGGGAGCCCCGAACCTAGCAGTGTAGCTTCTGGACTCACTAGCTCCAACGTTCGCCGCCAGGCAGGTTAGAGTTAAGGAGCAAAACTCCTGGTACCCCCCTATTCGGGCTCCCACTCAGGCAAGAGCAATGATAGCGCACACAGGCTAGAGGCAGCAAGCACGTGGGCTAGAGGCAGCGGTAGTCACTTAGGCAGTTTTACTATTACAGGATCTTAATCTTACCTAGGGGCTTGGGGCATCTCCCTTGTTGTTTACCTCTTTAAAGAGTTACTGATGTAGTGTAGGATGCACAAAGAGAATCAGCGTCATGGGACTTGGGCATGATCACGGTTGTGCGTAGAAATCATGATAATAAGGAAAACATGTAGCCTTGTTATTGTCATTGACCCTTGTTCGATTGAGCACAGTCTACTATAAAAAGCTTTGTAACCCTTAATAAAATGGGCATTGCTTGGACATGATCCACTTTGTCCCTCCTGTCCCCATCTCTTGCATTTATTTCATTAATATTTTATGCAATTATTGGTGCCAATGGATTCAAAGTTATCATTTTGTTATTTGGTTTTGGTTTTTCCCTATAGTTTCTGTTCTGCGGGTCTTCCTTTCCTGCCTTTTTTTTTTTTTTAGTATATTTTATAATCCCATTTTAATCTTTTAATCTATTGATTGACTTTTTATGTATACTTCTTGACATTATTTTTTAATAGTGGCTCTACAGATTAAAATACACATCCTCAATCTTTTAAAGTACATTTAGAATTAATATTGTATTACTACGTAAAATGTAGAAAATGCTAACCTTAGTGCATTTATTGTCCATATGCAGGAGTTGTCATAGTTACTACTCATCCATACATTATAAACTCCGGAAGATAATGCCATCATTCTTACTTAACACAGACCTAAGTATTTTATAGAAAATTATGCTTAGACAGGGCTGGTGAAATAAGCTAGAGATGTATGCAAAAGACATTTAGTGGTTCAAATCTTATATATGATCTCTATCTGAAGGTTGAAAGTAAAGAAGGAGCCAAGAGAGTACTTGATTTCTACCTTCTGTAAATGGAGATGTGTTTATGCTATTTGCTGTAAGAATAGATGGCCAGATTTGGGAGCAAAAATATAAGTTCAGTCTTGGACATGAATGTGAGATGCCTTTGAGATATCTAACAGGAGATGCCACATCAGCGAGCACATGCATGAGTTTGAAGCTTAGAAATTGAAATGTAGGGGCCAGTTGCACATAAATGGCAAATTGAAAACATGAGAATGAGTGAGATTATTTAGGAAAATCATATAGAATGGAAAAGAAAGAAGGCCTCATTGTAGGAAAATGTCACACAACTCAATCCAGATATCCTTGGGTCTAGTACTGAGTGTTTTGGGACTCCTGGGTAGAAAGGATGGAGATATAAGGAAAGCCTGTGAATATGGCATCATGGAAGGCAAGAGCAAAACACACAGATTTAAAGAAAAGGGGAACTGCCAATAGAACCAAATATTCCGGGGGTATCTAGCAGGTTAGAGACTAAGACATTCTTACTGAATTAGTATCATGTAGGTCCATAGGATCCCAGGCAAAAGTATTCTCTCTGCAAGGCAGAGATGAGAGGAAGGCTAGTAAATGAGTGGAAGTTAGAGACGTATGAAAGGTACAAGTTAACGAGTCTTTAGAGATCAGCTGTGAGGTGGAAAGAGATTTAAAAAAAAAAAAAAAGATGTCTGAAAAGGAAAGATGTCACTTCAGAGACAACTTATTATATAAAAATAATTACTGTTCATTTACTTGTTGAAGACAGGCAAAACTTCAGAGTTTCAATCATTACTGGAAAAAGTGGGGGGCAGGGAGGAAGATAGAGTAAAGAGCAAAGTCATAAGTCAAGAGGAAACTGGTCTTACACACAAGGAAGGGCCCCTTCCTACTGAGGTCTGGGGAAAAACCAGAATGCATGTGTAAGGTAGGTAGCACAAGGTAAGAGATTCATCACCAGAGCTGACTCAAGCAAGATCATTTGTTGAGAGCAAATGGAGGAGGAGGTGAAACTATAGGTTTGGAAGAAGTCAAAATGGTTTAAAACATTAGTGTAGAGAATAGGAGATCAGGAAACTGTAGTAGAATGGATTGTGAGAGCAGAGTACTAACTTGGGATTGAGATCCCAGAGGTATGGAAGAACTGCTCTGCCTGCTGAGTGATTTTCTTACAGGCACGTGCGGCTGCCAAGGTACTGGCAGTGGACCTGTCAGTGAACCTGGTGTTGGCGTGACCTATTCCCCAAGGATTTCCCCTGAAGTCTGCTCTAATAGGGGGTGATTAGGTAAGTCCACATGGAGCATACTTTTCCCATCTGTTCATCATTACCTACAAGAACTGGAACTAATGCTAACTGCAGTATCTACATTTCCCTGAATTGCAAAGCTTTTTTTCTAGAGCCCCCAAGTAGACTGTTGGAAAACACTCTTCCATGGTGTTAAGTGGACCTTAACATTTTTTCATAAGAATGTGTAATCACAAAGTCTATAATTTCTAGTCCAGCGTGTGTTTTGAATGTGCCTTAAATATGTGCTACTTGTTAAAACTTCAGCAGCTGAAGGATCATCTTACTCAAGTGATATATACAAACTTTCACCTAACCTAATGGGCAAAACAAATTTTTGCATCCGGTTAAGCTGTCAAATAAGAATTATTTATTACTTTTTTTTTTTTGGTCAGAAAAAGGCTGACTTCAACTTTTCTGAGTTCAAATAAACTTATTAATAAATTACTTAATGGCAAGCATCTCTCTTCTGAGTTCTAATTCAAATACAAATTAACAGGTAGGAAAGGCACAGAGCATTGCCAGGAAGTTTGTCACCTGGATGAAGTTGGGCCCTACATTCTTGCTTTGCTTTCTCAGGACTTCTCTTTGAAGCAAGATATTTCCTTCTGGCCCCTCCTTTGATGCCTCAGAAGTTTTTAACTCTCCAGCGCAACAAACCACAGTGAGAGTCACTATGGGTGAGAAATAGATTTTCACTAAATGCGAACAGGAAAACTGTCAAGACTGAGGTGAGAATAAAAGAATCACAATGCAAAGGAATGTTTACAAAGATTAATTTTAGGAAAGAAGATGTATAAGTCTGAAAACTGATTTCTTTAAAGTATATACCCCACACAGCTCTGGACAGTTCCTTTTTTTTTTTTTTTCTTTTTTTTAAAAAGATTCATTTATTTGACAGAAAGAGAGAGAAAGAGGGAGAGAGAGAGAGAATGCATACATGAGCAGGAAGAGGGGCAGAGGAGGAGGGAAGGAGAAAAATCTTCAAACAGACTCCCTACTGAGCACTGAGCCCAACATGGGACTCAATCTCAGGACCCTGAGATCATGACCAGAGCCAAAATCAAGAATCAGATACTTAATCAACTGAGCCACCCAGGTATCCCTGGATGGTTCTAAGGCATCTTCACATAAGTGCAGACTCCAGGTAGAAGAGAGATACTACATATGACCCTTGCCAGAAAAGTTATCTGTATTTCAACATTCATTTAAACAGTTTGATTCATGCGTGACCCGCAAAATCCTAAAATGACAGTACTGGGCAATTGGAGAACATCTCCACATCTGAAGTCTCAATGATCCATATGTAGGTGAGAAACAGGAGTTTCAGAGAGTTGGAATAATGTGACCCTGATTGTCAAAATAGTTTGTTTTTTTTTTTAACAATTTTGAAATAAGGTTCAAAGTCTACAGAAAGGTCTGAAAATGCCCATGAATAAAACTATACTCTTTTATCAGCTACCCCACTATTCCAGAATATAATTAAACCCCTTCATTGTTCTAGGAATTACTAAGCATACAGTGATAATTCAGGCATATATCCTGTTCTTAAGAAGCTATAAAAGGATTTTTGTGCACACAAAAACAAGTATGAATCAAGGAAATATGTAAAATTGGAAATGTGAGTGCCAGAAAGAGTGTCCTAACAGTTTGGAGAAGCTGAAAACAGTTTGCTTTTCCTCTAATGGGTAGAGCACCAAGCCACGAATTGACTTCTGGAGCCACCACAGTGTTGATGAAACATGGACCAAGAGATTCCTTTCCAGTATTACTGAAGCTTTCCCACTTGCAACCAAAGTCTTTGAAGAGCAAAGATTAAGCCAGGTTCTGCATTACCAGGCAGTGACCAACTGAGAACTGGGGATCCAAAAGCTGGACTCCACCCTTCTTCTCAGGAGGCATTATGACTACACATTTCTATTCAGATGACATTCCAATGATCACTAACGGAAGGTGAACAGGCTGCTCTAGTGGAAGAAAATGGAAAAATTGCCTTTGAAAAATGAGACAAATATAAATAATCTAGAAAACTCATCTTTATATTCCTCCAAAAACAACCTCTGGGAAATCTATGGTTTAATTCCTACAAGGAATACAGAAGATCAACAATGCCATTGAAGAGTCTGACATTCTCAGCAATAAAAAACTGACATCTCACTCCTGCAAACTCCCAACATTTTCTCACCGCCTCTTTTGACCCTAACTTTTGTCTCACTAAATCAGGGTTTATACTCTCATTGTTTGCACCCCCACTTCTAGACTGTAAGCTCCTGGAGGAAAGAGTGTGTGTCTACTTCTGATCTTTCTGTAACAGGAGCACAGAATAGATACTCAACCAAGAAATCAGCTGCTGCCATGTAGATAATCCAAAATTAGGATTTCTTCCACAGATCCCAAATCAGCCTAGAGACAAAGACTAAAGCATCCCACAGATAGTTTTTCCATTAACTTTCTTAATCTATGCCAGTATGAATACAATATAAACTGTAACGTCTTTTTTGAAGGCTATTTCCCCTTACACGGTCGCTCCATGACATCATCAGCCAGCTTAAACTGCCATCCACTGGTGACTTCTGAACACGGGTTTCACTGAGAGTCTCAGAGCCAGTCCCCAGAGATGTGGCTCCCAAGTAAATCAAAAACAATTTTTCCTCTCTCTCTCTCACGTGTGTGTGTGCATGTGTGTGTGTGTGTGTGTGTGTGTGTGTGTGTGTGTGTGTTAGGAGAATGGCTTAGACTTAACCCAAAGCAAACTTTTCAGCTCAGTCGGCCTCTCTGAGGAATTGTGCCTTACAACAGGAGAGCTGGTGGTCTCTTTTCTACAACCTCACAACCAGGTCTCACTCCACTGCCAACCCCTAACTTGATTTTTTTTTGTCTGTAATTCAATGAGAGGTTTTTGCTTCCAAATCACTTTCAAATCCTCCAGCTGTGCTTTCTCCTGGTGCACGATAGGTACATTGCCTTCCAATTGAATTATCACCCTATTTATCTATTTTTCTATATTAAAGTCTGGTTAGCTGTTCTCTTCCAATGCCCTGGGGTCTGACCCCTTCCTTAGCACAGCCTAGCATTAGTTTCTCAGTAATAGCACTAGGTAGACTCATTAAGTTTCAATATTAAACAAGCTGTAGGAAACTGAGTTTCTGCCACAAAAGAGAAATGAAATCTTGATATACCTATATATATGTGGTGTTCTCAACCCCAACCCAAACTTTTTGTTACATTTTAATGCACACCAATATATGCAGAATAAGCTCTCAAAAGAAAAACTGCAGCTTAGTGAATGTTAAGAATGACAAAACCCAAGACTAATTGAGCCCCATAAGGGACTTGCAGATAATTTTGAATGATAAATTCTCTGCTTCTTATTCTTATTATTTGAGCAAAAACTGGTGCACATGAAGGAAAAAAAAGACACCAAGCCTGAGATAAAGCATTTTCAAAGTTATCTGCCTCTGGAGGTCCTCTACAGCTGCACTGATCACTTTTGCTCCTCATTGGTCTAGCCCAAGATTCCCCTGGATATGCAAATCACTGCCTCCAAACATCTGAGATGCCCTCCCAGACTCCCCCAAGAAAACACACAAATTCCCATGGCTTGGAGGGCGATGCTCCAAGGTTCCTCCATTTCTGGGTCTGACAGCAGCCTTACAGCGATAGCCGCCTTTGCAGTGCTCTGTGCCCACCCCTTCAGCCTCCTCCAGAGTTTTATTGCCAGCTCAGTCTCCGAACAGTCCAAAATTCACAGAAGAAGGGAAGTAAGGAGATAGCCAAGTAATTACAACAGAAGATGTTGAAGGGGAATTATTTTATACTAAATTACTATATCCTTGTAAATGAATGGGATTATTTCTGGGGGAAAAAGAGAGAAAATTATGTTTACCCAAGTGGAAAGTTTTATTTTCAGTCATAAGCTGAGGCTTCATATCCCATTAAGCAGCAAAGGAAAATAACTCTTTTAGTCTATTCTTCTTCCTGTCAGTTTTGATTTAAATGAAAGAAAAAAAAAATTAACCAGGGCTACAGGTCAAAGGAGTCTAGCTTTCAAAATCAGAATGCTGGTATGGATGTTTTGAGGCAGTCAGCCAATGGGGAAATAAATGTACATTCTACAGGAACCAGTTCCCACTAGAGGGACTTAAGAGAGGACTCAAGATCCCCTGTCCTTCTAGCTGTAAGTCTCTGACCCTGCCTGGGATGCACATTGTCTCTGCTCATTCTTTCCTGGTGAAGACAGTGAAGTGATTTAATTCCCATCAGGAGCTGCTACCCAGGACATACGAAGTCTTCACACAGAAGGCAGGCAGGCTAAGTGATGGGGAGGGAAGCGTTCCAGAGTGTGACAGAGTTGTGCATCTGACCCAGTCAATGGGCTGGATCTGCCTCCAACCACATACCCACATCCACTACGGAAAACACAAGAAGACAGAGTTGAGAGGGAAGAGCCTCAATGCACTGAGAAATTTAGAAATAGCAACAGCAGCAATAGGAGCAGGCAGGACTCAAAAATTCTCTGAAATGAAAGGCTTCAGGCAGCCTGTCGCAATAGGATTTCACTATAAATGTGAATTGCTTCAGAATTCACCATCTCCTTCCCACCAGGTGAAACACCACCGGGATCTATGCTGGTAGCATTTTCTTTCCCCTTGAGCCCTTAAGAATAGAAAGCTAGTAAAATATTTCAATATTTTGAAATATTGGCTATCAGCCACAGACTATGCACTCCCCAAATGACTATTACACTCTTGGCTTTAATTCAGTTCCTTAGGGGTTCCTGATCAATATCTTGGCGGAAAAAAGTTACAACTCAGAGAGAAGAAAGCTCTTTAAGTAATTCCACCAACATTCTTTCTCTGATGGTAGTGTTAGTCCATAATGACAGAGTGGTTTTGGATAAATTCTGTGATCTTTTCCCCCAGGGTGTTACCCAGCTGAGATATTAAACACCCTCCCGGACACACAGTAACTCCTTCTCTTCAACCCTCTTATCTTTCCTCAAGGGCTGTTCCCTCCCAGTCTTTGGTATGCTGTTCTCCTTGTTACTACCTATCTTGTCGGGCATTTCCTCTGTGGTTTTAGACATTTCATGCATCATCACTCCCAATGTCTTTTTCTCACATTTTTTGCTTCCTTCGGCCTTGAATCACTTTTTAGTGAAATATTTCATGACACTCGTTTTTCATACAAATTTACAATTTATTTCCATTTCCTTCCTGATCATATCACATTTCACACTCCTTAAGATGCTGAGTGGAGATCTTCTTCCAGAAGGGTTTCCCATGAAAAGAAGAAAAGGAAGAAAAATAATGTGCCATCATCCTAAAACCAGTTTACACACCAAATAGCTCTAGAAGATGTTACACTGACCAAAAGTTTTGAGTCAACGACCAGACACACAGGTCTGTGTAGATGCAGTTACTCTGCAAGGGAGAGAGAGGCTGTCTTTCTCCGACGTGATTCGTATTTCAACCCTTGGCAATCAATCTTAAAGTCTCTACCACCAACCAAGAGTTAAACCATCTTTTTAGAAGATGGTCTTCAAGGTTAGCAGATGTTGAGATAAAAATAAATTATAACTCAAAGATAGGTGGAAATCAAGAGATCCTTAACACAGAAGAAGGCGATGTGTTTTTTTAACTGAGTCTCAAAGCCATATGGAGCGCTGATGAGATGGAGAAGTGTAAGCAGGATTTTTTTTCCAGATGGTGGGCACTTGAGTTGAGGAGCTGCATTTTGTAGAGGCCAAGGACCCAGGGAAAAAGGATTTTGAGGCTGTATAAAATTGATTCTCAAGGTCAAAGGAAATGAAGTATGCAACTGAGAACAAGAGTCTACAAAAATGGAAGGTCTAGGTAAAGGTGGTGACACGTGGAGCCAGCTGGTGGTTTCCAAAAAAAATTCTCAGCACATGGAAAGTTAAAAAGATATAAGATAGACACACTGATGCAACAACAAAACTCCGTGAGTTCCTCTGGAATGAGGTAAGGGTCATCTACATACAGAAAACATACTTAGTAGAGAAAAGACAATGGAACTTTCTCAAAATATTGTC
Source organism: Spilogale gracilis (assembly GCA_004023965.1). NCBI lineage: Eukaryota > Metazoa > Chordata > Mammalia > Carnivora > Mephitidae > Spilogale > Spilogale gracilis. Next base: position 121,649 of record PITA01000602.1, read on the forward strand.
CCTATGCTGGCCACATTGGAAACCCCTATCTTTTTTTTTTTTTTTTTAAGATTTTTATTTATTTTACAGAGAGAAACATAACCAGAGAACACAAGCAGGTGGAGTGAGAGAGGGAGAGAAACAGGCTTCCCGCCGAGCGATGAGCCTGATGTGGGACTCAATCCGGGACTCAATCCCGGGACTCCAGGATCATGACCTGAGCCCAAGGCAGTTGCTTAACCAATTGAGCCACCCAGGCGCCCCCCCCCCGCCCCCCGCCCTATCTTTTTTTAATGCAAAATTCCAGGCCTCAACTGATTTCCTACTCAGAAGGAAATTTTAGTTGAGGCAGAATTTCACCAGGTGATTCTTACGGTCCTAAAGCTGAAAAGATTACTAATAACAAATTTGCCACAGATAGACCCAAGCGCACACACACACGCACATGCACACAAAGGCAATACGCAAGGGAATATGCCTGGTGCTCCCCAAACTTGTGGCTGATTTTCAAAAACACTAAAATATATTTAACAGTTGGGGCAAAAATTATTACTTGAATGGAAACTCTCATATAAAGGAACTACAATGCCTTTTATTAATCAGATATCATATGATCAGGATTTCTGAATAATTTCATTTTCTATTTACTCAATGGTTAACTAAAAAATACCGTGCAATATTAAGGCTTTGTTTAAATTCTATATCCCTCTTAGAGCAGAGTAATTATGTATGGTCAGTAGGGACCTTCCAGATTTTCATGCTAATCACGAGGGACAAAACATTTTAATATCTTATGTGGATATGGAAAAAGATACAAAATTGGTATGGTGATATATTTACTTTAGCTTAAGCCTGAAAACTTCCTTTTAAAGGTATGTTGTTTTTGGGGGGGGGGGTTGTTTGTTTTGTTTTGTTTTTATTATTTTTAGATTTTACTTTTCTTGCCTCTTAGAAGGTTAAATAAAAGGGAGAATTTAAAACCCTAAAAATATTGTTATGAAAGAGTCTCAAAGAGGTCTGTATATTATGGTTATTGTTTTTCTAGGAAGTATCTTTTCGTCAAGATTTCCCCCGAAGTAAGTCTATTACTGCACTGAGATGTGGCTCACAAAGGCCATTCTAAGTCAAAGGGTAATGGTTGAAAATTTCTTTTCACTGATTCATTGTAAAATGGAAAATGTAAAAATACTTCCTTTTCATGAAGACAAATTGCATTTTTAAATTCTCCTAATGAACCAGCATTCATCAATGCTTGCTCATTTGTCTTTGCAGGGGGAGTTCTGGGGCACAGATAAGAAGATTAATGTCTCTGAACTTTTCAACACATTGAGTTCAGTCATGGTCCTCCCCTGGTGAGCAGAATTAAGTCAATATCATTACTAACATTCTCAGTAACATTTTTAGATTTACATTATGTTTCTATCTTTTTTTTTTAGACTCAGAAAGTCCACACTGATACCAAAGTTTATGTTTCTAATTTACCAAGAATATGGCTTCAATTTCTTTTCATCTTGGTGCCAATAAAATTGTGGCTGACAGGGATGGGCCTGTAGTATGAAAGTTAATAGTGCTTGAGGGTTTTAAGGAATGAGGAATAAGACAGGCCCTTTGTTCCCTTAAAAATCATTCATTTATCAAACATTTATTAAGCATTTACTCTAAGGTAGGCATTGAAGAATGCTCTGAAGAAGCAAAGATAAATAATAAACCAATCTTTTCCAAGGACTCAAAATTGTTGGAGGAGGCAGTCAGGAAAACAAATCTATGTTACATGTGGTAGACAAAGCACTACTCAATGGAAGGAGAAATATTTTATGAAAATATCAGAAAAGTACTCAAGGAAGAGAAATGATTGACTGGAATAGGGTAAATAAAGCTTAGATATTCCATTCTACTCCAAAATTTATATCTGCAAGGATCCTATAAATGTGATCTTATCTAAAAACAGGGTATTTGTAGATGTAATGAAGTTAAGATGTAACTTAATGAAGTCATTTTGCATTTGCATGGGCCCTAATGTAAAAACTGATGTCCTTATAAAAAGAGAAAAAGTTAGACATAGAGGGAAAATGCTAGGATGTAGGCAAATACTGAAGTGATAAATCCATTTAATATCCTTCCTTGGAGCTTTCAGGGAGAACGTGATCCTGTTAACACCTTTATTTTGGATTTCTAGCCTCAAGAACTGAGAGACAACGTTGTATTTTTTAAGCCACCCAGTTTTATTATGGCATCCTTTGGAAACTAATACAGGTATATGTATATGTAACAATGAGAAAAAAGAATGGTTCCATACATGCATGCCATATTTGGGAAAATGAGTTTTTCAGGAAGTCAGAAATACAGAAGCAAGTGGAAGGCATTATCAGGCAATGTGGCTGGAAAGGTAAACTTGATACAGATTCACCTGCTGTACCCAATATGGAACACTTTTAAATTATTAAATATTTTAGGTCTTAATACTTAGAAAAGTACTATATACTTTAAATTGGAAGCAAAAGGAAGCTCTGGGATAGTTTACACAGGGGCAGGAAAAAATCAAAATTGCTTTTGTTCTTTTTTTTTTTCCCCCAGAAAACCTACTCTGAATGTCCTATATATAAAGGTATGTGTAGAGGAGTGGGTGGAAGGGTTATAAGTGGAGAGATCAGATAGGAGGATGTTACCATGGTTCATATAAAAGACTCATGTAAAAAAATTTAAAAATAAAAAAGACTAATGTAGATGGCTAGGGAGTATCACTTCTGATAATGATGAACTAGCTTATATCGGTCTAAGCCTTGGACCACAAATGCTCATTAAGATAAAAAAAGAAAATAATGTGGAAGTCATTGGAGAAGAAGCAAAAATAGGAAGAAACTGGAGGAGGTGTGACCCTTAAAGCAATGAAACAAATTAGGTGAGATCCACATTGAACCAGTTCTTCCCTGAAAGGAAGTCTCCTGTTCATAGTACATGGTGGATAGACCTCAAGTGAAAAATCATAGTCTCATCTGGTAAGGAATAAGGGAAGAGCTTAAAGCTGCCAAAGAGATGCGATTAAGGAAAGAAACTAAGAATACAAAAACAGGAGGAGCACCAAATTCTGCATATACATGTCACTCAAATCTTGATCTTCTGATCTGGATATGCAAAAGGCAAGAGTAGAAACCAAGTTTGAACTGGATGAACTAAAAGGATTGGAAAGCTAAGGGGTTAAGCAGAGATTTTCAACAGCTTCTCAGTGTTGGAGAGAAGAATTTCAGGGTTCAAGTCCTGCTATATTAAAGGCAAACAACTCAGACTTACTTTTAAAATCTTAGAAGGGCAATGCTATAAAAGAAAGAACATGTTCAGGACTCAGGAAGGACCTTACCCTAGGATCACAGACAAAACTGAAATAACAGAGCCTATATCTAAGCTTTCCCTGTGTCAAGATGAACTATCAGTCATTTAACTGCCTGAAAAAATAAAATACCCTTTAGAAGATAATCTAATCCATAGTATCTATACTTCAGTCATAGTATCTGATATAATCAAGATTACTGTGTATCCCAAGTATCAGGAAAATATAACACATATTCAAGAGAAAAAAAAAACTGTACATAAAATTGGAGATTCAAAACGAAAGAAAAAAGAAAATGGGGCAGAAAAAATACTTGGGAGAGAATAGTGGCTGAAATTTTCCCACATTTGATTAAAGACATCAACCAATAGGTCCAAGATGCTCAGCAAACTATAAGCAAATAAATATGAAGAAAACCATACTTAAGTATATTATACTAAAACTCCTAAAAAAAATCAAGAACAACAAAATCATAAATGCAACCAAAGAAATGAGCATAAGAATGTTGTCTTGCTTCTCATCAGAAACAACGGGGAAAAAAATATGATGGAACAAAATCTTTAAAATATTGAATAAATAACACATCCTAGAATTCTATACCCAATAAAAATATCCTTCAAAAATCATTTTAAAATAAAGATGTTTTCAGATGAACAAAAACTGACAAATTATATCTCAAAGAATCTCACTAGAAATGCAGAAGAAAGGTTTGTGGGTTGAAAGGAAATGATACTAGATAGAAAATCAGATCTAAACAAAGAAACAAAGAACACTAGAAATAGTAAAACTTACGTACAATTTTTTTTCAATTCTTAAATTCTTTTTAAAATACTTAAATGTTTAGGGGTGCCTGGGTGGCTCCGACGTTAAGTGTCTGCCTTTAGCTTAGGTCATGATCCCAGAGTCTCAGAATTGAACCCCACATTGGGCTCTCCACCTGGCAGGAAGCTGCTTCTCTTCCCTCTATAATTGCCCCTGCTTGGGTTCCCTGTCTCGCTGTGCTTCTGTCAAATAAATAAATAAAATCTTTAAAAAAATACTTAAATGTTTGAAGAAAATTAGTAATAGTTCTGTATATTGGGGTTTATATACATGTATATGCAAAAATATAGGACCAAATTAGCACTAGAAAAGAAAGGGATTTGTTGATTCTATGAGGGATATATGGATTTATATTTTAAGATTTCATTTATTTATTTGAGAGAGAGAGTGAGAGCGTGAGCAAGGGGAAAGGCAGAAGGAGAGAGAGAAGCAAGTTCCCCACTGAGCAGGGAGCACAACATGGGGCTAGATCCCAGGACCCTGGGATCAGGACTTGAGCTGAAGGCAGATGCCTAACTGACTGAACCACCCAGGTACCCTGACACTGATTTATATTTTTATAACATTCTTACATTATAGATGAAGTACTACTAAGTTAAAGATTTATATTATAATAACTTGAGCAATTACTAAAAAATAATATGAAATTAAAGCAAAAATCCAATAGAGAAGACAGAATACTAGAAAATACTTTCTGATTAACCTAAAGTTGTCAGAAAAGAAGAAAAAAGGGAAGGGAAGAAAAAGTTTGTTGATAACTTGGTAAATTGATAAACTTAAATCCAACCATATCAATAGATACACTCCCTCAATTAAGAAAATTTCTTATCTAGGGGAGCTTTGGTGGCTCAGTCAATTAAGCATCTACCACTGCCTCGGGTCATGATCTCAGGGTCCCGTATTGAGCCGCATATCAGGCTCCTTGCTCACCAGGGAGTCTGCTTCTCCCTCGCCCTTCTGGTCCTCCCCACCACTCATGCTCTCTCTCTCTCGCCCCATCTCAAATAAATAAATAAATCTTTAAAAAAAGAAAATTTCTTAACTAGTTAAACTGGATAAAAATTACCAATCAACTACATCTAAATTTACTAAATATAAAGATACCTAGCAGTAGAAGTAAAAACATAGAAACTATAAAGTTCAACCATCAAACTTAAGGGAGTGGAGAGGCTCTAATAACATAAGACTTTAAGATAAGAAGTAGCACTTGAAGTAGAGAGGCATTTCATAAGCATAGAAGGGTAATTTTGTCGAGACAACATTGGAATACTGAATAAATACACATCTAATGGTGGATCTTCAAAATACATTAAGGAAAAACTGAAAGAAAAAAACCCTAAAAAGAGAAATGGACTTAGTTGTAGATTTCAACACTCCTTTGTCAGTAATTGATAGACAGGTTGACAAAAGAAATTCAATAAAAATGAAGAATATTTGAATAGCAATAGATGTTATCTTGATTTAATTAATATTTATGCAACACTGTCTCTGACAACTTTAAGTACATTCTGTTAAAGCTGATATAGATAGTGCATCAAGAAAGATCATATGCCAGGCTATAAAAAAGTCTCATTACTTTTAAAGGATTGAAATCACTCAGAGTATGTTCTCTGACAACAACAGGGTTAAGTTACAATCAACAATAACCACTACTGATTTTACAGAACTAAAAATGACAAAACATGAGTATTATGAACAGCTTTCTATCAATAAAATCAAAAATCTAAAATGGGAAAATTCCTCCAAAACAAAATTTACCAATTTGGCCACAGGTAGGAATAGAAAATATGACTAATCCTGTATCTTTTGAAAGAAAGTAAATTTGTAGTTTAAATCTTGCCCTCCTCCCAAAAAACTAACTCCAGGTTCAGATGGCCTCTTTAGTAAAATCGATCACCATTTAAACCACAAATGTTACCACACTTACACAGAACTCTTTCATAAAACAGCGGTGGTGAAACACTTGCCAACTCACTTTATGAAGTCAACCTAACCTTGCTATCAAAACTTGACTAGGGCCAGACAAGAGAAGAAAATTATAGACAAAACAATTATTAAAAGATAGATAGTCAAGCTAATTTGAATGTCAATTAGATATTTGATATTAAAAAACCTGTCATATTTTTGTAGTGTGAAATAGTATTTTGACCCCGTTTTAAAATAGCTCTTATCTTTTTGAAATAGGTACTGAAGTACTCCCAGGTAAAGTAGCATTAAGTTGATCATACAAAACTGATTTCTCTCTTGGTCAGAAAATCTCAAATCTCAGCAATTTCACAGTTCAACCTAACAATGTCTGGAATTTTCTTCATTATAGTGCAGTGGGGAAGGTGGAATTAGTACATGAGGGTAGATAAAACTAGAACACATGAGGATGAGTGCTAAATGTGGACACACCACCTACCCCATGACCATTCTCATGACCTAAAAACTGCTGTTTGTTCTGCTTTTCCTGTCACCAACCTCATTCATGCAAAGGGTCACATTTGAGATGGGGGGGAGGGGGTTCATATACATGTATGTATATATATATACATATACACACATGTAGCAGATGTCCAGGAGTAATCCCAGTTCCCATGGACTAGATGCTGTGAGACTGTAAGGTTAACATGTGTCCCCTTTGAATGCCCTGGTGATAGCATTTTTCGTAAGATAGCCCATCTTTTTCATAACTTGTAAGAGTCATTTCAATTCAGCTATTCTCTCTCATGCATTCCATTTGGAAATTCTTAAGCAAAACCAAGTCTCTGTATAAATCACTGCACATTAGTAAATTGTTCTGAATTATACTTGAATTAGTCAATTTTTGAAGAATGTTACACACATTATCTTTCTTGTAAATTTCAAAAGGCATCACAAAGTGTAATCTAGTCATTGATTTATGGACTTGAATCTTTCAAAGGAAGGTTTCAGATTCGCTCTGTGTCCATGAGTTGCTGAATCCAGCATTTAACTAGGAAATATTATCTAATGTGTAGGAATTCAGTTCCTCATTCTCCTCTTCCTAGGACAGAGATTCATTATCAGAATATCTGGAAAGTATACGCTGTACTTTCAACTTTAAAACTTACACACACACACACACACACACACACACACACACAAATCTGACAGAGCTTCCTCTACCATTTCCCACATTGAGTGAGAACATGTTGCTCTGTATGTACGTGTTGCTCTGTATGTACACATACAAAGTACATATATGTGTCAGAAGACTCCATAGTACCCAAGCCGGTTGGTTTTTCTATCAGTCTGCAACCATCAGGAAACAGAAACCGCATAATTTTAAAAAGGGGAAGCTTGATAGAAAGAATTTACCAAGCTATGATCAAAGGATCAGTAAAAATGTGAAAAGGACTTAGCTACTCTTGGGCTGATAGTGAGGGTGCAAAGAAAGACAGAATTGGAAGGGGATGTCTCTCCAACAGTGGGGTCCAGACCTCATGGATAAAGGCATAGTTTCATGAGTTGGAGACTGTAGGATGCTAGACATGTTCACTGACTGGTCTAGTCTAATGCTTGTCCACAGTTGCTGAACAGGTAGGAAAAACTCTCCAACTCACAAGTGAGCCAAGACTAGTGAGTGGACAGGCCAGGGGATTTAGAGTGTGCGTGAATGTAGGTTTGGAGCACCTGGTGTCCATGTGAGGAGAACTACACAAACGTGGTCCCTGGGCCTGAGCTATTGCTGTGAGGTGTCTGGGGTACTATGCTCTGGGGGTGCTGCTAGGGCAGACAAGCACTGGATGTCCCAGTACACTCACACCACAGACCAGTCAGGTAGCAGGAACACACAGAAGTAAACACAACAACCAAAACCATGAAGAGAAATCCTCTTCTCATGCAATGTACCTCAGTGCTCTCTCTCTTCACACTCTGTGCTCATTATTAAGGAGATATGCCTAATCCGGCATGCAGAAAATGAATGTGGAGCAGAGAGGCAGTAAGTCCAGTTCTGACTCGCGGCTTTCTGAGTTTTTTGTGTAGGCATAGTCTCCTAAAAGTAAGCTGAGATCTAACTTGGTGATTTCCATGCCATTCTGAGTTCCATGAAAATGGCTTAATACCCAAGTATCACCAGATCATTCACATAGTGGTTAAGTCTCACAGAGCTCTGGAGCTGGGTTTCCTTGGGCTAAATCCTGGCTTGTCCCTCCAGCTGTGTGACTTTAGGATAATTATTCATCCTGTTTTGTCCTTTAAATGTAGGAATAACAGCCCCCACTCCTTGGAGTTTTTGGAAAGATTAAATGACAATACATGTTAGCACTTAGAATAGTCCTAACTCATAGTCAGAGCTTAACAAATGTTAGCTTACAATAGTATTATTGACTGAGCACCTATGACAGAGATCCTTCACCTCTCTGGAAAGAGGTAACAAGAGTCTGGGAACCAAAGCTCCAGTTATATTTGTTCACAGGCTCAGGCGTTTCTTTCATCAACCCATATTGGCTTTATCATGTCTCCACTTACAGCCCACAGAAATCACAACGACATTGCTCTGTGCTTGAGTCCCACAAGCTACCACGAATTCATTACATTTGCTCAAAATTCCCACACTGCGTCTAACTACACACTGACTCTTCCCAATGTGTGTTTCCTCTTTCTTCCCTTGTTTCCACTGTATAACCTGAGATATTTTTTCCAACCCCTTATTCCTCAGTTTATATGCTGATACATTAAAGCATACTCTATAAACAGAAAAGCAACTTGTTTAGGGGTCAAAAAAATGATGCTCAATTTTGAAATTCTAAATTTGAATGTCCTCATTTTCTGAGAATGTTTCCTAGTTCATTTATTTAAAATCTAATTTATGCAATGAGATTGCCAGGAACATATGCCAGTTAGTCTTAAATGCTAAAATGAGAATCACTAGGTTTCCCACTACGACCTTTGGGTACAGCTCTAGTCTTCCAGTTTTGAAATATTCACTTCTCTTGGAGGTGGGTGTGTGGGTGATAAAATTAACACTAGGACACTTCTACTTTCTAATTCCTTCTCCACTTCTGTTCATTATCCTGAGTGTGATACATAAACTTTTACTTCATTACTTTTCAAAATGATTAACCTTGGGTCAGATCAAAGATCTTTTGTTTCCAGGTCCCAAGAGGACCAAAAGTGATCCTAAGCCAGACTTCTTACATATTCTAGGCCCTCTCAGCATAAAGAAATAAAATGGACCTGGGATCATATTGACAGCTCCCTATGCATACCCTGGTCATGGATATGACATCAATCAATATATTACAGTTACTTTAATACTTCTATCTTCCTTGCTATACTGTATCTCCATGGACAGACACTGTCTTATTAATGCCATAATCCAAGTAACTAGGATATTTTTAGCACATAGTATATACCAAATACATGTGGGACATAAATTAATGACTGAAATTTGCCAAGTTGAAGCTTCATTTGCTTTTTTTTTTTCCCCTAAATCCTTTTCAGGAAACACAATCCACCCAGATATGTAGTATAGACATGGGATCTTTTTCAATTACCAGCATACAATAAAAAATTTCCACCAAAGCTGAATGGTTCACAGAATTTATTTCTGTGTCAACTGTTACAAGACAGGGAAAGACAAACTTGACCTCAGAGTGACTAAATAATTGTTTATCCTTTCTGAGGATATCTAATGACACAAAAACCCCAAATCAAGAATGAGAGTCTCCCTATTACTCAACAACTTTCTTCATCTAACAAATCAGCTTGTGTAAAGGTAAGTGTACCTCAGTGAAGAAAGTTTCAAGTAAAGGATCAAGAGAACCTCAGGAGAATTCAGATATAAGTGTTTGAAGATGTTAATCCTATTTGCATTAGAGTAAATCAAGCTACAAAGAAAAACAAAGAAACATCAAAGGATGAATAGGAAATGCAAATACTCACATGTGGTAAATCAATCACAACCTATGGTACAAAGCCTCAAATACAAGGTATCACCAAAGCTGCTGACCAACTTTCCAAGCAGAGCCAGAAGAAAGAAAATTTATAGTTTTACCTGGATAGATAGAAGGAGAACATTAACTGGATAAATCAATGCACAACACCGGAGGGTTTTATGGAGAATCAAAGGTGACCATTATGATTTCTTTATCGCAGTCAGATGGATATTTCTACATGTCTATAGGTCATGCAGAAATGTGTAACAGGACACTGTGTAACAGCAAACCATGAGGATGACAATGGAGGTAAGAGGAGTTCAGAATAAAAATTCAATAGTCATATTGTAGAATTTTCTGGAAAGGTAATTCAGACTTGTTGAATACCTTCAGATGTGATACACTGCTCCAAAAATCAAGATAAACCAGATAACATTCCCATCATGAGAGGGCACAGTGTTTAATGAAGATAAAAATATACTTGTAGACAGATAAATTATTGTACAATGTTTTCGGTGCTATAATGAAAGGGACATTTCCATGAGAATATAGAAGTATGGCATAGTAAGTACATATGGTGTAGTAGTAGATTAGGATGTGAAAGCACAATGTAGACTACCTTAATTTTAGGCAACTCAAGCTACTCTAACAAATACCATTGACTGAGTTAGCTTAAACAACAGACATTTATTTCTCATTGTTCTGAAGTCTGGGAAGTCCAAGGTGAGGGGGCCAGCCAGTTTGGTTCTGATAAGGACCATCTTCATGGTTTATAGCCAGCCACATTCCTGCTGTCTCTTCAAGATGACAGAACAGAAAGGAACAAGCTCTCTCGTGTCTGTCTGTATAATCCCATCATGAAGGCTCCACCATCACAACCTAATTAGGCCTATAAAGGCCCCGTATCCAAATACTATCACACCAGGGAATAGAGTTTCAACAAATGAATTGGGGATGGGGCACAAACGTTCATGAAGTCCCCAGCAACCTCCATCTCATCAGTGGACTATCAAAAAAGCCTTCCATCTGGTCTGGCCTCTCTCCAAGCCATTTCCCATAAAGCAACTAGATTAATCATTGTAAAATGCAGATCCAAGTATGTCCTGGCACTGCTTCAAACTCTTCAACTGCTTCCCATCCTACTTAAAATAGGGAAGATCACCCTTTGCGTGGTTTATAAAACCTGCAGGATCTAGCTTTGGTTTTATGTCAAGTTCACCTTGCTTCATTCTCCTTGCTCTCAACTCCATTTATGTGAATGTATTAGCTTGCCAGCACTGCCACAACAAAATACCATAGACTGGGTGGCTTAAATAAAATATACTTAGTTCATCATAGTTCTGAAGGCCGGAACTCCAAGGTCAAGGTGTTGGCAGGTTTGATTTCTCCTGAGGCCTCTCTACTTGGCTTGCACATGGCTGACTCCTCCTGTACCTTGGTAAAGGTGTTCTTCTGTACATGCATATCCCAGATGTATCTTTCTTAGGCCAAATATTCTCTTTATATATGGACAGCAAACAGTTTGGATTAGGGCCTGACCTAACAGCCTCAATTTAACTTGCTTATCTCCAAATGCCACCACATTCTGAGGTCCTGGGCATTAGGGCTTCAACACTGGAATTCAGGGGTCAAGCGTAGGGAGGCAAAATTCATTTCATAACAATGCATGTCCTTTTAGTACCTAAAACATGCTATTTTTTTCTCAAGTCTTCCCATATGCTATTATTATTTCTTGAGTGATTTGTCCTCTCACTTCAGTAGCTTAACAGCTATTCATTCATAAGATCTTAGAAAGTTCCCCCCTCAATTTCAGTGTTGGAGGGGCATAGATATTATTATATCTTATTAACAGAAATTTGCCTTCTTGCAATTATATGCTTAATTTCTCATTATGCTTCTATTAATCTTCTCTTTAAACAGTGCATTCTATGAACATAAAGACAATGTCACTTATGCCTATATTCAATTTTGTATGTTTCATGAAATTAAACTCAATTTTTGTTTGTTTGCATTTATTATGATCTCTATATTTTAAAAATATCAATTGTCCTTGTATTTAATTGCAAATTTCTGTCCTCTCTAACTGTTATTTTATTTCTAATTATCTTGAGTCCTTTGCATTTGTGTTCTACATTCTTTTTATTAAAAACATAGGTTCACATTTCAGTTGTGTCCATTTTTTGCTTGTGGTTTTTATTTTATTTATTGGTTCTAAAATGAAGTATCTTTGGACCTCAATTTATTTTTTTTTTACATTTACAATCTCCTTTTTCATATCACTCTATTATTTTATTGCCTATCCATAAGACATACAAAGAAGTTAACAATTATATAACAAACATTAGGTATTAAAATGGAAATAAAATCTATGCTTTCCAGACAAATGAAAGGAAAACAAATAATAAAAATCAATCAATATTAAAGGCAGAAACAAATGCAATAAAAACAAAATCAATTCCTAGAAGGCAGAACATAAGAAAATCATCAATTGTAAGAAACAGTCTAATTTTAGGGATGGTTCAATGTAAAAACATAAAGTCACAGAGTTACAAAAAGTTCAAATACAGTATCAATCTTACAAAAGTAAAAGAAATAAGTATCTATTTACCTATTTATACACAGTAAAAAAATACTTTTCATTCAGATAAACTACTTCAAGATTAACGTTAGAAGAAAACAAACCGAAAATTTTAATATAGACAGAAAAATATATAAAAAGGGAATCTTATTAAAAAAGAAGCTAATATAACAGTAACCATATAAGAAAGAAAATCTAAGATAGAAGCATGAATGGTCAGAGAGAGGAGGAGCCCTAGGTATCATCAGATCCTAGGAGTTCAGCTAGATGGTTATCAAACCAGTTGGAACACCTACAAACTCAGCAGGAGATCTAAGAGAAGAAGAGCAGCAATTCTAGAAACAGAAAAGCGACCACATTCTGAAAGGTAGGATGAGCAGAGAAGTGAATTGGAGGCCACATTTGGGAAGACAGACTTTGGGGGGGAAGGGCCAGATCCTGGGCAGCAGTAGAGCCTCAGCACAAAATCAGAATCTTTAGAAGTCTCCTCCACTGAGGGACATCACCCCAGAGGCTAAGCAGAGGAGTGAAATCCTTGCTGGGACAGTGTGGTGTCAGGACCCGCAGGGTCACAAAAGGGCCCGGGGTGCCTGAGCATGGCAGAGCCTCAGGTATCAGAGTGGGAAGGCTGGATGCAAAGACAGGTCGAGGAGGGGGCTCTCAGCTCAGGCTTGCTTACCTTAAACCATGATCCAAGGCACAGTTAGGTCCCTGCTTTTCGAAGCAGGGACCCCACAAGTGGCAGATCTAGGGAGACTCCCTCCTTCCTCCACCGGGAGGGGTGGCATGGGAGAGCACTGCAGGAATCTGCTGGGTTTAGAGACTCCAAATGGGGGTAGAGCACCAGAGACAGAAATGCTCAGTCCCAGGTTGGGTGAGCACAGAGTGTGGCCAGAATCCAAGGATACAGGCATGATTGACTGATTTTCTCTAGGGTGCACTGAAGGGTAGGACCCTGAGCTCTCAGCAACTCCAGGTGGAAATTGGGAGGCCACCATCGTCATTCCTGGCCTGCAAAGCTGTAGGAAAGCAGGAAGTGGTCAGGTAGCAAAAGCTCTGGAGACCCAACCTGAGTAGATTGCTTAGCCTGGCTTCTGGCAAGAGTGGTACAATTCCGCCTTGTGGCAAAGATATTTGAGACTCACATGGGCAATGAATCTTGGAACACGGAAAAAATAAAATAAATTTAAAGTCAGAAATAGATTTATAAAATTAATGTGATTTCAGAGAAAAATCTCAAACAGAAGTTTAAAAAGACTTAAACTTATTTTAAATTAAATGTGGTTTAGATTCAAAAATATCCCAAAATTTTCTCCTTAAAAAAAAAGAATACATTGTTTGATGCATGCCACACTGGATATCTAGAATCAGCATAGAGCTGTATTAATTAAAATCATATCGTTTTTCTTTTATGATGATAGACAAGATCAATGGGACTGCATATGGAGATAGGATTTAGACTCAAACATATATGGGAAATTCATAAGTGACAAAGATAGCATTACAAATCAAGGACAAAGGAAACAAGTGTTCAAAACTAGAGCAGAGACCATTCATTTCCATATTCAAAAGGGTTAACTTAGATATCTACTTAATTCTATACACAACAATAATTTAAAGGTATTTTAAGAAGCAAGTTTATAAAATACATTGTAAAATTGTTAAGAAATAGGAAGATATCTTCCATATATTAATGAATCGCAAATAAAAACCAAGCAACAGAAGTGGAAATGGTATCTGAAGTACATAAAAAGAAATGCTATGAATGTCCACAATATACTTGCTTTTTAAATAAGAAAACATGCAATCTAATTAACAAATGAGCTGAAAGGATACGGTGTCAAGGATTATTCAAAATATCTCTACATGAAGAAGGAAATGGGTAGGGAAACAAGATTGCTTAGTATTTAAATTGGGTGACATATAAGGAGGAGAAATTGTTATCCTACTTACTTGTCATCAACTGTTGACTCCCCAAAGACCATCAATAAACTTTTTGATTTACCTAAATTTAGGCAGGTAAAATCACACTAAATTTATCATGGAAAAAAGGACACCATGACAGAGTCATAGTAGTAACTGAGAAAAAGGAAGGACATTCATAGGTTGTAGAGTTTGGGCTCAAATGATGAAGTAATTCTTTCAAGGTGGAGAATTGTTTAATTTTGAAAGAAAGTTGTGACATAATTGTGGTGGATTTTAAGAGCCAATGATCTTGAAATGAGTCAAGACAAATGAACTGGTGTTTGGTAAGTTGGTTGTTTATTCAGGTAAGCAATCTAATATCTTGTAGGGTGGCCATTTGCCCAGATGAGAAAACTCTTTTCTCAGACCCATTGGTGTGCAAGAATTTCCCGAAGCAAATAGTGAAAATACTTATTGGCTTATACACTCCTCTTCTTGGGCAAGAATTTCCTGTAATAAATCATCCAGACATGATGACACAGGTGGCCTCAGTACTCAGTCACGATATTTACGCTGTATGTCCACACATCTCAGTCTATATGTTTTCCATAATAACGCTCATTTGTTTTGTTAAATAGGCAGTTCACAAAAAAAAAACCCACCAACAAGCATATAAAAAAAACTCATCTTCTTTAATTACCAATGAAAATTATCTATATGTTAATTAACACTAATTTAAATTAAAAAACTCAAAATTCTGATACTGCCAAGATTTGACAAAGACAAAGGAAACTTAAACAATCTCATTCATTGGCAGTTGAAACAGCAAAATGGTAAAACACTTTAGACGGCAAGTTGTCAATCTCTGGATATTGAAATATATAGTCAGTAACTAAGCAATACTGACTTTAAATATATGCCCAGGAGAAATGCTTGCACATATTCACCACAGAAAATACACATGAAAATATCTACTGCAAAAAAAAAAAAAAATCCATTGCAACAGTGTCCTTAGTTAAGGGAATGAATAATAAATTATCGTGCATTTGCACAATTCATAGAGCAATAAAAACCAGTTAATGCATGTGAATATGAATAGATCTCAAAAATGTAACACTGAGTAAAAAAATATTCTGGAATAATATATACACTATGACAGCATTGATAAACGTTTTAAAAATAATATAAAACAATGCCTTGCTTATGGATATATTTGACAAATTACTAAAATCATGAACAGAAAGGATGCACATCATATCGGGGATAGTGTTTATCCCTTGGAAAAAAGAGATAAGATAATGTCATTGCTATGGGGATCAAAGACAGCTTTACCACCTTCCATAATATCATACAGTATACCTTTTATTTAAAAATAAGAAATCTGAAGGAGAAGCAATAAATATTAACATTTCTTTATTCTGGCTGGCTGGTATTTTTATATTTGATATTTTATTATGTGTATTTTTCTATAGTTTTAGAACTTATCAACTTTCATTAAGGGGAATGAAAATGTTCATCGAGGTGGGAAAATAGTTCAGCACAAACTAAATAAAGCAGAATGTAGGGCAGCTAGGCTATTTTCCCCTGTTACTTCCCAACACTGGCAATCCCCAGACCAAAATCTTACACATTTGAGTACCTCCTCTAGTCTTCTAGTTAGTTTAAAATCACGGAGAAGAATATCCCTACCCCACAAATGAATCTCTTTTCTCATTAATAATCTGTATGGGCATCTTTCTCTCTTCCTCTTTGATGCCCAAATGCTTATATTTTTGTACTATAGATTTCTTGTTCTTTCAAATCTCCATTGAATCTTAAGAGATCCAAAGAAAGGAGAAAGAAAAATAATACAAGAGCCAAAGTAAGAGAATAAAAGGGTCTTTGTTCAAATGTCTATATGTATCAAAGCCCATATCCCAAATTATATAACATGGTGGTAACTTCTAACCAAGAATAAACATATCCAGGTCACATTATCAGTCAAGGGAAATAAAAAATACCAGGAGAATAAGAGAAAGAGAGAGAAAACGAGAATAAGATCTTATTTCTAGTATAAATGGATCCCTTTTCCTCTTGCTCAAGATTATCTAACACAATTTTGATTCAATTATATTGTGACTCCCTAGGATCCATCCTTCAAAAAAATGTGGCCAAATGGCTAACTTCACCCTTAGTCTGGAAGAAAGCAGGAGACTTCTGGAGTGCTATTAGAGATCAAGAAACACTGAAGAACATGTTTGCAGAGATGACATCATTGAGTGGACAGAAAATGACAGCTATTTGCTGAGCTTCAGAATGATGGAGGTGGGAGAGTTTAAAGTAAGTCTACAACTCAAGATACTGTTATTAGGGGCAACCATGGCTTGGGGAGTCATGAACATGCTGGGAGTTGTTTAAAGCATAGGAGGATATGGGCTTACTCAGGAAAAGTGCATCCACTGAAAAGAGAGTGAGAATGGAGAATAGCAGAATTTAACTTATCCACAAGGGAAAAGAACCCACTGAAAGAATTAATAGTGAGGTAACCAAAGAGTTTGAATGGGAATCAGTAGAGGATACAGGGAAACTCAAGAAATGAAAAATGCTTTTCTGTGTAGGATGAAAAGGTCAATAGTACTGGAAGCCTTGAGGTATCTTATGATGAAACTTGATCCTATTGCACTGAACATCTGAGAGGTCCAAGGGAAATGGAGTAGTAAAAGCTCATTACAGCAGCACCTATGTGATACTCCAGAGTGTTTAAAAGTAGTGTTCAATGTGAGACAGGACAAATGTGAATTAAGTTACCTTGGCATCTTACTGCTGAACTCTACAAAGAGTAATTTTTTGAAATCTGAATAACCCATTTTGTTGTAAAAATACTGTACATTTCATTTGATCTCTAATAAATGCACTGTAAATAGCTATTTGTTTTTAAAACGTCGAAACATGTGACTTGCTTTTAGAATTCATTATCATTTAAGTTTATTTATCCTTACTTCAGTTTTATAATATATTTCATTTTAGCAAGACATAATTAAAGTGTACAGTTCTGAGTTTGGATAAATGCATACTCCTAGCTTCTCCTCTGAAATCAGGATACAGAGCAGTTCCATTGGCCAAGAAAATTCTATAGGTGTAGGCATCTCTTCTGTTCCTCTCTGTGCCTCACATGCACACTCACTGGTTTGCAGAATATCACATAAACAGTATCACAGAATATGTATATATAGTGTACTATGCACTTAGTATAGTTCATCTGAGATTTATCCTTGTTGCAGCATTATTCATTTGTATGGACATACCACAGTGTGCTTATCCATTTAACAATTGAACATTGTGTGATAATCCACAGGTTAAGTTGATTATGAATAAAGCCACCATAAACACATGTATATGCATGTAAACATAAGTTTTATTTTATCTTGGGTCAATAATTAGGAGTGCAATTACTGGATTGTATGGTTATTTTATGTCAGGCAGGATTATCTTCCTGGACAGTTTAATCAATTGTAGTGATATCTCATTTTGGTTTAATATGCATTTCCCTACAGAAAAAAATATTCAGTATTTGTATTCAGCATCCCATTTGTATTTTGTTTGGTGGAGTGCCTATTCAAATACTTTGTCCATTACATTTTATTGCACTGTTTCACTTATTGAGTTTTGAATGTTTTTTTGTAAATTCTAGATAGAAATCATTTAGCAAATGTGATTTTGGCAAATATTTTTCCAGTCAATAACTGTCTTTTCATTTTCCTAATACTGTCTTTTGAAGAACAGAAATTTCATGTGCTTTGTTTTAATTTTAAATGAAGCCTGATTTATTACGTTTCTTGTGTCATGCATAAACAATTGTGTTTAACCCAAGCTTACAAAAATTCTCTCTTTATATTCTTCTAGACATCTTATAATTTTAGGTATTACATAGGGCTAGAATGCATTTTGTGTTAATTTATGTATTTTGTGTGAGAGTGTCAGGATTCATTTTTTGCTTATAGATGTCAATGTTTCCTGAATCATTTATGGAAAACCTGCTGTCTCTACACTGAATTGTCTTCAATCAATCCCAAAAGCCAGTTGTTCATCTATACATGTGGATCTGTTTCTGGACCCTTTATTCTGTATCAATAATTTGTGTGTCTAACTTATCACCGATATCACACTAGCAATAGTAAATATTAAAATTGGGGAGTGTGATTCTTTCAAAGTTTTGTTTTGTTTTTTTAAAAAGTTGTTTTGAATACTCTTTGTTGCATTTCCATGTACAATGATTTCTTTTTAAAATTAGTTTGTTAATTCTTTCAAAATATCCTACTGGGATTTTGATAGGATTATATTGAATCTACATCTTAGTTTGTGGAGAATTGATACTTTAGCAATATTGAATCTTCCAAACCACTAACAAAACACAATTACCTATATATTAATATTTCTTTGACTTCTTTCATCAGTATTTTATAGTTTCTGACATACAGAAATTATTTTGATAGTTTTATACCTAATTTTTTCATGTGTTTGGTACTTTTTAA
This sequence comes from Spilogale gracilis, assembly GCA_004023965.1. Taxonomy (NCBI): domain Eukaryota; kingdom Metazoa; phylum Chordata; class Mammalia; order Carnivora; family Mephitidae; genus Spilogale; species Spilogale gracilis. The sequence goes on from PITA01000602.1 coordinate 140,654, forward strand.
ATTATTAAGTTTTAAAAAAATTTTAAGTTTTATTTTAAGTTGCTTATTACTAACATATAGAAATATAATTTGTTTTGATATTATTTTTGTAGTCAGAAAGCTTTCTCAAGTCAGTCGTTAATTCTAATAGCTTTTTTGTAGAAGGCTCAGAATTTTATCCATAAACAATCATATTACTTACAAATAGAATTTCATTACTCCCTTTACAATCTGGATGCCTTTTATTTACTCCTCTTGCCTTTTTACCCTGGCTAAGGCATCCAGCACAATGTTGATTAGGACTAGTGAGAGCAGACATCCTTGGCTTTTTCCCCCTCTTAGGAGTAAAGCATTCCGCTTTGACCCTTAAGTGAGTGTTAGATAAGGGAGTATTGTAGATTCCTTCATCAGGCTGAAGAGTTTCTTTCTGTTTCTAGTTTGCTGAGAGTTTTAGTATAAGTGGACGTTTTTAGTTTTCAAGCTTTTTCTGCATCTATTGAGATCATATGAGTTTTCATTTTAATTTGTCGAAATGGTAATAATTATCATTGATTGATTTTCAAATGTTGCACCAACCTTGAATTAATGGAATAAACTCTATTTGGTCAATGTATTAAGTTCATATGTTGCTCGATTTGATTTGCTAATATTTTATTGAGGATTTTTACTTGTGTTTTTATGAGGCATGCTAGTCTATTTTTTTTTTTCTTATACAGCCTTTACTGGTTTATATTTTCAGGATGATGCTGACCTCAAAAATCAAGTTAGGAAGTATCCCCTGCTTTCCTATTTTCTGGAAATTGATGATTTAAGAGAAATTTATTGAGTTTTAAATATCTAGGATAAATCCAGAGATATATTGTTCTTCTGAATTCTTTCAAAAAATATTTCTGGAGGACAGTGGGAGAAGGAAAGTAAATGGTAAGTACGGTAATCCAGGGAGAGAAACGAAACAACAGAGACTTTGGACACAGAAACAAACTGAGGGACTTGGAGGGAGGGGGGGTGGAGGGATGGGAGAGCCTGGTGGTGGTACTGGGGGCACCTAATGCGTGGAGCACTGGGTGTGGGGAATGGGGAATGAATCTTGGAACACTGGAAAAAAAAGTTTAAGTAACAATAAAAAAATATTTCTAAGTAAAAGTAACTGCATATAAGAGATGATAAAATTAGAAAGAGAATTATTTTAAAATTGAGAATGCAAAATAAGTTTCATTTAAATGTCCAAATGAACTCCACATAAATACATGACATTACTGGATACTGGGTATAGACATACTACGATGCTGAGAAAATTCATAATACTGCATAAACAAACATAAAGAAAAACTGTAAAAAGTAATGTTGCATACTGGCAGATTTGTCAAAGAAAGCTGAAATCCTGATATCCATTAATTTTTTACAGCGTAGATTTAAAATAAGTGGTAGAAAAATACCATATGACTTTATTCGTGAATGGAATTTAAGAAACAAAACAAACAAGAAAAGGGGGAAAAAAGAGAGAGAGAGAGAGAGAGAGAGAGAGGCAAACCAAGAAACAGATTCTTAACTACAGAAAACAAACTAATGGCTACCAGTAGGGAGGTGAATGGGGGAATGGGTTAAATAAGTGATGGGAATTAAGGAGTACACTTGATGTGATGAGAACAGGTTGATATATGGGAGTGTTGAATCACTATATTGTACAACTGAAGCTAATATAACACTGTATGTTAACTGACTGGAATTAAAATAAAAACTTTTAAAAAGTAAGTGATATATCATGCAAATTCACTCCATGATAATTGAGTTATACAGATATTACATACATACATACATACATAATATTTTGCAGACATATGGTCAGTATCTTTTGGAGGCAGATGGAGAGGGATATCCACATTTCAAAGACAAAACCAACAAATAAGCAATTAACAAAAATTCATGTGCGTGCTTTTATTACCCTAAATCCTATAAAGTTTCTAATGTGTAAGTAATGGTTAATTACAGATCAGAAGCATTATGTTCTTTGTTCGCTGTAGTTTCTTTCAAGCTGGAAATTCTTCCACCTGGAAAGAGACTAGGAACATTTAAAAACATGAAAATACTACTCTTTACAGAATACTTTTACAGAAGTGATTTCATTTCTACTATTACTTTTCTACTGCTACCGTCAGTTTGTGGTTATTGGTTACTTCTGTTGGTTCGGTATGAGTCTGGTCCAACCTAAGCTCGTGAGAAGAGGAGCAAAATGAGGAAAGGAAGGACGGTGGCATATAGTGAAACTATATTTCATAATTAGCATTAACACTTTACCAAATGTAAAATATTCATGGCTTTGAAACTTGAGTACAAACTTTATCAGTGTTTCTTTAACCTGGATATCTAGAAACCAGGAAATAGATAATGAGGTCTGTAACTTAGTGAGTTCAACAAGAATATTAACCTCAAAATCTATGCCTGTGTCTGCTAGACCTAGGCCTATATGTAGCATGTAATAAGTGCTTGATAAATGTTATTTCTTCTTGGAAATAACAGATGATTAAAAAAAAAAACTTTTGTCCATGCAGATTAGCTTCCATATAATTTCCAAGAAGAGCCTCCTTTTATACTTTTGTATATCAACCATAGAGAACTATCAATAAAAGCTCATTGCAGCACACAGGGTAAAGCCAGTTTATCCCACTTGGTTTCACACCAAAAATTGTCATTGTTCTTTCTTCTAGAAGTCTCACATCCAATTCCTTGCTAATTTTCTTTTTTATTTTTCTAATCTGATTAATACATTTCCATTTTTATTAGGTCTAATAGATAGCTGATCTAATTTGGAGCTTATAAATTATACAGTTATAAGTGAATTGATTATAGCACATAACTCTAATAGACTGGCAATCTTTCCAGAGATTAGAAGTGCTGCTTAGTTCCCTTTCTACGGATGATTAATTTTCAGTGGTTATCAACTCTCAAACTGAAAATTAAGCAATACATATTTGCTTTGTGGATGACCAGTTTTATTAAAGTAGTAGAGTTGATGCAATTAATTATCAATACCCTATGAAGAACAGCCAAAATTAAAATGGCTTAAAAGAAGCAAGCAGGTATCTATTGTCAATGGTAAAATTCACTTACTGTTGTAAAGAAATAGCACTAGACAGTTCATGATTTATGCAACAATCTGGGAATTATGCATAAACTAACCCTAGATTTCTTGGTTTTATATCTTTCAAGGGGAATTGGTTTATATCAATAACCATTTAAAATAGAGCAACTCGAAAATAACAAATGCTTCATTTGTACAATAGAAATCTTTTCATCCCCATGGTGCTCAGAGGCTGCTGTCTACGGTGCTGACCAGTACTCAAAATGAGAATTGTTCACTGAAATCCAAATATTTAGGTCTTATGCTTGCTTGAATGCCATTTCTGAACAAGATAATGCAATTCATGCTTGGAGAACTCAGAGAGGGTAGTTGGCCTTTCATTTTTGGTCCTTGAAATTCTACAAGATTCTGGGTTCCTGAACAGGGAAGTCACATTAGAACTGCAGGCTGGATGCCCCTTTTCAGAAGGGTGGTGAAACTGGCCCAGGTAAACTATCTCTAGAGACCTCGCTTCCAATAGGGAACTCTCTGTCATATTATTATTAATAATATCATTAATTAAAGTTATGAATAAAATATAAGACCCGCTATGCTTGTGTGTAGGGGGAACTTGTGGTCATAGCTTTGAAGTTATTGATCACTCATATTTTATGGCAAAATGATTTATTAGATCTTATCCTTTGTGACAGCTAGCTGAAAGTATGACCTTGGGTAGAGTTTTGAAAGAGAAAAGATGTAATCTCAAGAAAAGCATCTGGGGCAATGAGACCCTGATAGGGATGGGGGAGGATCCTGCATGTCAGGCAGTCCTGAGGCTGGGGCTTCCAGAAGTAGAGAAAACAATAAAAAAATAAATAAAAATAAAAACAATTATGAAATCTGCAATCTCTTCCTCATTCTTGCTTATAACAAACATAAATATGGTCATGATTTTTGTCTTGACTGAAAAAAATCTACCTACATTCCCCAAACTTAAGGTTTCACTTCCAAACAGACCTCATTTCCATACCACTATATCAGCTAAGCAAGTCTCCAAAAAGCAAAGGCAGATAATAGTATTTATTCTTCCTCCTTCTTATAATACTCACTATTTCTGTTAGAAACATACTCTAATAAGCAAAGATACAAAGAAGATGTATTTTCTGCTCCTCTGGCTCCCCCTTGAACCCAGCTGCTATTTGAAGCCTTAGCCTATACCCAGGCTTCTGCCACATGGTTAACTTAGTGCATCAGTGTTATTATCTCTTTACACCTGCAATTTCCAAGAATTTTTTACCTCCTCTCTTTTGTCTAGTAAAGACTTACTTTTCCACAAAGTTATAGTTTAAATATTAAATGTTCTGCCAATATTTCTGTCCCTTCCTGAAGAAGGATTAATCAGCTGCTAATCAGTAGATACTGAATTGGTCTCCCAAAACTGACCAAGGTCATTTTATCAGCTGGCTGGGCCAGGTAGTTGTGTTCAGGGGTGTTTAACAGTACCATTTTATTTAATCTTCCTATCAAAAGTATGAATTAGGTACTATTATAATTTCATTTTTCAGGTCAGAAGACCACACTCAAAAGTTTAAAGAATATGTCCATAGTCACAGAGCTTATAAGAGGTTAAATCTAGGTCACCTAACTCTAAAGACTATGTATTTAACCAACATCACTGCCTCTCCTCTGCTGAGAAAACACACATAAACTAAGATTTATTAATAGAGTTGCAAAATAAGGCACATTTTAGTACATCCTAGACCTCAAATAAGAAGAGAAAGCATCAGACATGATGAGGCAGTCATCAGACCTGGGAAGATGAATCCAGACAGGGATAAAAGAGAAAATATTCTGATAGCTACACATAGGCTGTGGTGTTCAATAAATACTTAAAGTGACCAGATAGCATTTCAGAATCCAGTGTATCCTTATAATTATTTGTACATTCATTAATAGAAATATAGTTAACCTCAACTAAACATTTTTATGTACCAGGCACTGTCCTTAGAGCTTTATATAGTTTAATTCTTAAAGTAATTCTCTGAGACAGATGCTATCCTTAGCCCCCAAAGCCCCCAACTCATGTTATGGAACATAGTGAGAAAGAAATTGGCAAATAAATGGTGGATCCAAGATTTGAATATAGCCAGTCTGGATCTAGAGTCCAATTTATCTTTGATACCTATGCTCTGCTAACTGTACTGCAGATCAAACATACACATAGAGAACATTCCATAAGTATGTAGCTAAAGCATATTTCTTATCTTTTTTTTTTTTTAAGGATTTTGTTTATTTGACAGAGAGAAACACAGCCAGAGAGGGAACACAAGCAGGGGGAGCGAGAGAGGGAGAAGCAGCCTTCCCGCCGAGCAGGGAGCCGATGTGGGGCTCGATCCCAGGTCTCCGGGATCATGACCTGAGCTGAAGGCAGTCACCTAACCAACTGAGCCACCCAGGCGCCCCATATTTTTTATCTTGAATCCGGCTAAGACTTCCTCAACAAATACTTTTGTAATTTCCATATGCCCTCAATGTAAAGAACATTTTAACATATTATGAAATATTTTTAAAGATTTTAATAATCTAATATAGAACCAGGTAAGTAATTTTTCCAGTAGAATATAGTTTTAACAAGTATCAGTTCATTCTGTTAAGTTTTATTAGTAAATACTATCAGCTGGGATGCCTGGGTGGCTCGGTCAGTCTGCCTAAGCTCAGGTCATGATTCCACAGTCCTGGGATCCAGCCCCATGTCCCACTCCCTGCTCAGCAGGAAGCCTGCTTCTCCCTCTCCCCCCTACTCGTGCTCCCTCTCTCAGGATCTCTCTCTCTCGCTCAAATAAATAAATGATTTAAAAAGAAGTAAATACTACCAGCTGACCTTTCCATTCATGGAGATTCCCAAATTCAAAATATAAATATGGTAGGTAGGATAATGCCCTTATGGCCTCATTATTTGGTATAGGCTTTTACTTAATTCCCTTGTTTTTTGTGTTGGCTCTCTACATTCACATGTGTTTGGTGCCTCAATCACCTTCTTTTAGTTTAATCTTTCCAGAAAATAAACGGCAATTCCAGGTTGTAATGGGTAAGGCAGGAAAGGGGTGTGTGTGTGTGTGTGTGTGTGTGTGTGTATACACACATAAAGACAGAGACACAGAGAAAAAGAACACTAAGGTCCTAAACCTTTATTAGGCAATAGCCCAAAATTAATTAGTTGTAATTTAATTCATCTTTTTAAAAATAATTAACATGTTTTTATTTCTCTCATCATTTAAAAAATGTGAATATTCTGTAATTCAGCCATAGCCTTCACTTTCTGGTAACGTCATCACTGGGTTTCAATTCCTCCTTTGAATAACACACTCTTATTCCAGAAGGCTTTTCATCATTTTTCCTGTCTAGATAACATCTAAAGACAATCCCACAAGGGAGAGTCTATGAACCCAGTGGTCCCATGCAAACTGAAGTCAACTCACCATGACTGCTTGCCACCAGTGCCAGCGAGGAACCCAGGGACCAAAAGCGGCAGTAAGCTCAGCCCCCCACATTAATTGAAAAGGAAATCCTTAAATTGTAGCATCATATAAATGTGTATGCCATCAAATTAGAAGCAGACAGTTATTCAAATATAGTTGATTAAAAAGCAATAAACTTGGAACAACTGCAGCTAGAGACACTGAAATTTTCCTGGAGGATAAAGATGTGCATTTGGATTTTATAGAGACGATGCTCTTATTTGCATAAACTGTAAAAGGCAGAATATCAGGTATCTGCAAACCTGAATAGTGAAATTTGTTTTGGGGGTGAAGAGGATGGGGTGGGTGGGTGTTAAGAAGATCTTTGTTTTTCACTGCAAAACTGACACATGAGTGAACAAAGACTCTCTGGGGGGGAAAACCCATACACAAGAAAAATACAAAACAAAACAGACTCAGATTTATACCCACAGGGTACATGCGAGAATGGGGAGCAGGTGAAGAGATGGTGGACCCAGTCCTTATCTCTGTGTCGTTTCTATTCTGATAAGAGTGTGTCACTTACTATCCAGTCTCAGATGTCACAAAAGATGTTTCTAGTCAGCTTTACTCCTGAACTGATTCTCTTACTAGTTACATACAAATACATTTCTGACTTCGGTTAGAAACTGAAGATTCGTAACAGCACAAAATTTACGGAAATTCTACGAGAAGCCTTGAGATTATTCATATTGGATGCATAAACATTTTACTAACCACTTATCAAGTCTGTGCAAAATTGCCAAAAGAACAAATGAACGCTAGCAAAGATTTAGCGATACCATTTGTCACTTCGCTTCCATACTGTAACGCAAACTCTGTTTTAACCAACACGTTGCTTTTTTACTTAGATTATGAGTGGTTTTAGTGTAGTGGTTCATCTTTTTCTTTAAAAGTGTTATTCTTTAAATATATAAGTACCTTACCAAAGTATCTATTAAATTCACATTTAATTGATTGCACAGTTCTAGAGATAACTCATACACAGAGGGCTTTTAACCAGCAGGTTAGAGGTACAGAAGTTATGAAAAGTTTCAACTGTTGCACAGCATGGGTATTTCCCATATCTGTTTAGATTGAAAACACTTTAGTGAAAGAAGTCCAGGACTAAAGGGTCATGAAATCTAGACTTTAGTCTCTCATTTGGTTATCAATTAGGTGTGAAACGTTGTCCCTGTTATTCAAACTCTTACAGGTCTCAGTTCCAGAAAGGAATGGGGAAAGACAGATCAAAAGGGACGTAGAAAAAAAAATCCTAAAATTCTATTTCTCAAGAACTGTAAAGGGTCTAAAATGCTATCCTACTCCAAGCCAGTAAGTCAGTTTGCCACAATCTCATGGATGTTCGCACAAAACTCTTGATTCAGGGATGGGAGACAATCTATTATTCAAAACAGTAGCAGTAGCCAGAGGATCACCACTGTGTGTGTGTGTGGGGGGGGGGGTGTGGGTGTGTATGTGATAGTTATCCAAGCCCCTATTCCCTAGGACAACACAAAGAGAACAAATGAGACCTGCATGCGGTATGGGCTATGTCACAGGAAACCTAAGCCTTCTATACTGAGCAGTATGCATGCAAGCCTGCCCTGTGCTCTGGAGGGAAGCATTATCTCTACCTTCTAAGCTTTTTCAGTGTATATTCTTTGAAAGACAGTCCAAAACTACAGACAGTGCCCTTCTTCTCTCACAAGACATGCAGAAGAAGCAGGAGAAAGAAACCGAGAAATATCTCCTGTAACATCTAGCCCTCTTTTCTATACCATCTTAGCATGTGTGAATTTCCCCATGAATATGCCACTGCCAGCCACTCTGAATAATGTGACAGTACTAGGAGCCAAATCCTTCAATTTAACTCACACAGCATATAATTAAGGCTACGTCAAGAGGACTCCAGGCACCAGGATGAGGTCAATGTGCAAATCGCAACCATGCCCACCAGGGTCCTATACCCATGGAGAGCTGTCTCCAACACTATCTGGATGTGTCCGACTGTTAATACTCATAGTGTGTCTGATTTTTAAAGGCAAATTTGTTCTTTTAACAAGAAATTAATTCACAGTACTCATTTCCCTTCTCAGAAAAACTTAGATCTTAAAAGATATTTGGTATACACTCCTCCTTTCACAGATAAGAAAAATAAGACCCAAGCAGAAGAAATGTCATTTGTTCCAGGTCAAAAAACAAGGTACTGACCCAGGTCTCCCAGCTCCCTGTCTACTCCATGGTGAAAACAGTCGACCAGTTAGCTAGCAAAGGAGTGTTCCCAGGCACACTACTTTGTCTAACATGGGTTGTTTGAGGAGGCACTAGTGTGAAAGTAGAGGGCAAAAAGTTGTGCCTGTGTGGGGAAAGAACAAGAACAGAAAAGAGAATGAGGCAGCATTGTGGAAGATTCTGATAATCAGGGAGCTGAGTTTGTTCCTCAAAAGCTGGAAAACCTTATCCCCACTCAACCCAGCCCTCAGGCAAAGTCAGGCTTGGGTTGGAGTGCAAAATAGGACTTAAAGTTACTATACACACACACACACATATACACAATACACAGATACTATATAGAAAGCATATATTATATATGCTGTAAGCCATGGTAAAATTATTTTGCAGACATGTGGGTTATATGTCAACACAAAATAAATATGTATTTCTTAAATATTCATAAAGTTTTCTTTCTTTAGTTGATTATCATAATTTCTACCAGATATTAGAGTAAGCTAAGAATTGCTGACAATTCATTAACCTGAAATGTTTATTCTTTTTTTAATGATAAAAGGCACTAAATCATTCAAATGAAAAATGAACATATATTTAGGCTTGGTTTTATATATATGTCTATATATAACATACAAAGCCAATCCTAAATATATCTTCATTTTAATATATCTTTACACTATTAATTCTAACCGATTTTAGTATATTAATATTAAAAATATATATAAATTAGAATGTGGGTGTAGACATTCTAATTTGCCAATATATCAGACATCCACCATTCTTCAATATATAATCCTTCATTCCACAAGAACCAACTACATAAAGACCTACTTCTCTAAAAATCACTGAAAGGATGTCAGTGCAGTATAGACAAAAGTCTCTGTCCCTGAGGTGTTTACATTTTAGCTGGGAAGTAAGATCTTTTCATGTATATAATATACCTAACAATAGTGAGCATTTTAGCACATAGTATATACTCAGTAGAGTATATGATGTACCTAACACTAAGTATATTAAAATATTACATAGGTATAATATAATAGTATATGTCTATTATGTATAGAATACCTCACAATGCTGGACTGTAAGAGACAGAGAACAGAGACTCAGTATGTACAGAAATTAAGAACAAAGCTACATCCAATCTTAATAGCTTTACCAATTACCTAGTCATTGCTGACTAAGTTACTCATCCACTCTGTACCTCAGTTGTTGTTTCTTTTCTACTTTTTACTTAACAGGGTTTCTTCTTAGTCCAAAATGAATTAACACAGGCAAAGTGCTTTCTTTGACTTAACATAAGTCTTCTGTAAACATTAGCAATTAGGACTATAGAAGGTGGGAGAGACAGATTAGCAGTGTTTATCAGAATTGTTTAGATACTGTATTTTTCTCTTCAAAATTTTTCCTTTTTTTCTACAGCTTGACTTTAAAACCCTGAGACCCCAACATACCAGAGTCTTCATCTTTCTCTGAACATGCCTTACTCTCACACACATGCCCACACGTGGCCAGGGGTGAAATTTCACAGGCTCCGTTCCCCGAATGCCAGCCCAGCCATGTCTGCCAAGTTCCCATGATGTCCTCCCTCACGAAGCCTGCCCCAGTTATTCTAGGTGGGGAAGCTGCTTAGCTCCCTTGCATCCCCAAAGCTCTTTCCTAGGCAAAACATTTAAACCTTTTTTCAGCATCCATATCAGTAAAGTGGATGTAATAACAACATCTATTATATTACTCACATTTCTTTCATTACCAAAAGCACTTACATACTTTTTTGAACTTTAGTCTGCTTCTCACTAGACCTTATATTATAGGTGTGAAGCAAAGAGACCATGTCAAGTTTTTCTCATCTTTGTATCCTTAGCACCAATGCCCAAAACATGAAAGAGCCAAAGAAATATTGGATAATTGATTCATTTTATACCACTAGCATAGGGGCTAATACAGAGTAGGTGCTTAACATTTTTCCCCCCCAGGGAAGAACTTGAATGAGTTTCTTGCCAGACTATGATTTGAGCATGTTCATTCATGTACAATCTCCTTATAATTACTGTAACTATTTCATAAAGACATTTACTTTGATCTGTCTGGGAAGTGATAAAATATGGTATCACACTGAACATTATAGACTGAAAGTTTTTGTCCTCCATAAAGTCCCTATGTTGAAATTCTAACTCCCAATGTGATGGCATTAAGAGGTGGAGTTTTGGGATGCCTGGGTGGCTCAGTTGGTTAAGCGACTGCCTTCGGCTCAGGTCACGATCCCGGAGACCCAGGATCGAGTCCCACATCGGGCTCCCTGCTTGGCAGGAAGCCTGCTTCTCCCTCTCTCACTCCCCCTCCTTGTGTTCCCTCTCTCGCTGTGTTTCTCGCTGTCAAATAAATAAAATCTTTAAAAAAAAAAAAAAAGAGGTAGTTTCAAGGAATTAATAGGGCTCAAGGGCCCTGAAGAGGGCTCTTATCATAACCTGATCATGTTGGTACACTGATCTCAGACTTCCACCCTCCAAAACTATAAGAAATAAATTTCTGTTTCTTATAAACCACCCAATCTATGGTACTTTGTGAAAGTAGCTTGAATTAACTAAGGCAATGACTCAATAATGCATATAGGTTTCTAAAAGGTTACCCTTAAGAGCATAATAAGAGATCACAGAGCGATTAATGCAAAAGAGGCCAAGAAATCAGGAAAGAAGGAAAAGGGAATATAAAATGGGTTGTAAAAATAGAAAGTAAATACTAAGTTGGAATATGTAAACCAAGATAACCAAAATAGATTAACAAATTAAAGGCAATTTTTAAATGCTCAACCAAAAGACTAAGTTTGCCAGAATTAATAAAACAAAACCAAATAGTTTACAAAAGACACAACTCAAATATAAAAATACGATGGCTGAAAATAAAAGAATCGAAGTTGATATAAACAACAAGAAAACTTCCCCCAAAATATTTTAAAAAGATCTGTCACATGATATAGTAATTGTACTTCTGGATATATACCCAAAGCAAATGAAAACAGACAATCAAAGTGATATATGCAGCCCCAAGTTCATCACAGCATTATTCACAATAGCTAGGATAAGTGCCTGTCAATGGATGAATGGATAAAGATGTAAGAAGATATATCTATCTTTTTATAAATATAGATATATACGTATAGATAGATAGATCTATATACATATATTACACATATATATAATATATACATTTATCCATATTTACATATCTAATATATAACATACATATTAGATATATATATACATGTATCTATATATATACATATATACACACATATTATATACACACATACACATACTTACAGAAAAAAATCCTAGGCATGTAATATACAGCATGGAGACTATAGTCATAGTTAATTAACTATAGTTAATAACACTATATTGTATATTTGAAATTTGTTCAGAGAACAAATTTTAAAAGTTTTCATCACAAGAAAAAAAATTAAGTTGGTGAAGTAGATATTGACTTGATTGTGAAAATCACTTTGCAATACATGCATATATTTAATCATTATATTGTATATCTTAAACTAATGCAATATTATATATCAATTACATCACAATACAACTGGAACAAAAAACTAATAGAAAGTAAGACATAAAGGAAAAATTTTGGTGTGATACACTAGTACCTGTAAAAAAAAAGCACCCACGTGGCCCAGTTGGTTAAGTGTTTGACTCTTGATTTGGGCTCAAGTCATGATCTCAGGGTCACGAGATAGAGCCAGGTGGAGGGCTCTGCACTGGGCATGCAGTCTGCCTAAGATTCTCTCTCTGCCTCTCTCTCCACCACTCCACCCTACCCCCGCTACTTGTGTCTGAGCAAGTGTATGCACTCTCTCACTCTCTCCGAAGGGAAAAAACAAAAAACAAAACAAAACAAAAGCCTGAGCAATAAGCCTCAATTCTTTCCCTCTAAAATTGGGAACAAACAGAGGAAGTCAGCCATATCCATTTCTATTCAATATTGTGCTGGAGGTTTTACCCTGTGCAACAGGGCAAAAATACATAAAAGTTGTAAGGTTTGGAAAGAAAGTAATAAAAAGAATCATTAATTTGCAGGTAACAAAGAGTATATAAAGAAATCTACAATAATCTAGTCAACTATTAAGAGTTGAATTTGACAAGTTCACTTGGTAAGTTATTATATAAAACTCAATTGTCTTTCTATATAACAAAACAACTACATTGAAATAAAATGTTTCAAATGCCATCATTTACAAAGCAAACTCTTTCAACAGGACACAAAAAGCACCAACCCATAGAAGAAAAGATTTGACTACTATAAAATCAAAAACATCTCTTCATTAAGAGACACAAACCATGGATCGAGAAAAACTGTTTGCAATGCAGATAGCCAGAATGAAGAATTTCTACAAGTCAATAAGAGACACCCAACACAGCAGAAATGTGGGCAAAAGTCCCAAATAGGCATTATACAGACACGTGCGTACACACACACACGCACGCACACACATTTACACAATCTAAATGACCAATACACATGTGAAAAAGTGTTTAACTTCATTAATCATTAGGTAACTGCAAAGTAATACCAGGATTCAATGTCATTAGGCAAAAATCATAATGGCTAGAGTTTCAAAAACCTGAAAATAACTAGTGCTACAGACAGAATATAGAGCAATTAAAACTCTCATTCAATGCTAATGGGAATGTAAATGTGCAAATCACTTCACAAATGTTTGATACTTTGTACTAAACCTTAGCCTAAGTTTATCTTAGGACACAGTGATTCCAGATTCCATTCCAAGGTGAACACCCAACAGAAATGTATGCATTGGGTACTAACAGACACACGCCAAGTGGCACTGCTCTTCATTGTTAAATACCGACAACAACCCACACTGTTTAATCAACGGTAGAATGGGTAAATTGTAGAGTCACAAAACCAGAAAGTGTATAGTAAAAATAAACAACAGCAGCATGTGACAACGTAAATGAATTTCAAAAACAAAATGCTGAGAAAAGGAAGGCAGTTACAAAATAACATATACTGTATAAGCCCATTTGTATAAATTTCAAAAATGGCCAAAATTAATGTGATAGCAGTTAACACAGTGATTAACTCTGAAGAGGCTACGACTAGGAGATGGGCACTAGGAGATGGGCACATGGAAAGCCTCTGAGTTGCCAGCAATATTCTGCTTTTTTGGATGCAGCTGGTGGTTCCATGAGTTTGAGTTTTTTGAAAAGTTTTTGAGCTGCATATTTTGTGTCCTATTCTTCAGGTATCTGATTTTTCAATAAAAAGTCTATACATATATGTATGTATGTATGTAAATAGATGAGAGAGGGAGGAATGTATTAAGAGACTGAGCTGCACTGAACAGGTTTTATAAACGCAGTGTCAAAGAAGGATAATTTGCCAGTGCCATATGCCATTCCTCCACAATAGCCAATCCATCATGTCTGAAAGAGCTCATAAAGTAATTCCAGAATTACACAGAGATTGTTGTGAAGTATGGAATCACAGTCAGTACAATAAGACCTTTTTTATTAAATAGCTATGCAAATATTTTGGGATCAGTTACTAGATAACTTCATAGATGCAAACATGTTGAATCAAAATTTGCTGAAAAAGAAAAAACCCAGTTTTAATAAATGCATAAGATGGAAACTCAGTTGGAAAGTAGTGTGATTCCTGCGCCCCCCTCACCGCTACTAAGCCCGCGCATGCACAGTCAGTTTGCATACTAGCCCCCCTGTATAAGGAGGGGCAAGGAGAGACTGAAGACAGAGACAGGCCACTCCAGTAGGTGGTGGGCTTAAAAAGCCAGCAAACTTACCTACGAGGCTTGTTGGGCATCACAGGACAAGCACCTGCCCACCAGAATATTACAAGTCTATATAGCGACCTTAACTGGGTTTCATCTCATAATCCTCCCAAATCATCTCACTCTCTCAAGGCCACTACCTTGACACTGGCTTTTAGTGTGAAAGTGGTGGGTGGAAGGTAGATTTCTCCAAGGACAGGTGAAGGAGAAGGAAGCCCCAATCAGCTGGAGCCAGCCTGCAGGTCAAATGGAGGTCATGTCCTCTCGATGACCTCCTCCAACCCTCCACACCTCCTGACCTGTTCTTGCAATCTTACAGGCCTCGCCCCCTCCCAAATGTGCCTTGAGCATCAGCCAGGGGTTCCACTGCCTGGGAGGAGCTCCCCGGCAGCTACAGGGCTACCGTGGAGACAGATGCCGCAGCAACAGTCTAGGCACATGCAAAGGACAACACAAATTAAGATAATGATTCTCAAAATAAGTAACTTTTTTCCATCAAGAGCCCCGTGATCCAAACCACTGACTTATTAAGTAGGCCGCGGTCAAAGGATCACTCAGGGGCATTCACCTCTGTCCTCATGTGTTTTAATAAAGATACATTAGCAGATTCGTCAGGTGTGAACACGTAACATTCGGTATAGATAATGGCCCAGATGCCTCTTTGGGAGGCACTAATCATGTCCAAGGCCGTCCTGTTTTGGAAGACGGCTTTTCCCATAAGAGCATTTCAATGTTCAGAGAGGATACGCCTTGTCAGCTACCCCGTCAGCCTTGATGGGTGAATTCAGTAAGGGCTGCTGTATGAGCGATAGTGTCCCCCAGGCCAGTGGAGGGAACAAAGCAGCCGAATAACCATGACACAGATTGTTCTCACCTGGCCTTAAGAGGGAGGCTCGCAGCTGTAGGAACTTAACCACAGCACATACTGGCCAGGGAGGCAGCACTGTCTGCCCTGAAGAGACAGACTGGGGGCAGGCCCAGCCAGACCAGGACCCCCACCTTCTCCCCTCCTTCTGTGGAGCTTGTCCCATTTTAAGTACAGTGTGTTTCAATGGGACAACAGTTCACAGAGGCTGTGCGGTTTCCCCTCCCTCAGGGGTGTGTAGTAAATTATCCATCCTGGTGGTGTATCTTACTGCAAATTCCAGTAGATAACGGTTTTCCCAGGTGGGATAGGACTTGGTGTTCTCAGCAGCAAGGCGCACTGATCCACGGTGTGATTTGGGGCAAGAGCTGTCTCTCGTAATTTCTATACCCTAATGGTGTTAGCTGTCTCAGCAGTCTGGCATATGTGGCTAGAGGCCCCGATTAGTCATTCAAATGTATTAAAGCCTAGAACAATATTTTAGTCCACGCAACCAAGCTGGTTTTACCTGTCAGTAATTTAATCTGCTGTTTTAATATTTTATTCTTATTTCTACTAATCTTGCTGCTTGCAGGTCATACAGATGGGAACTTCATTCAAAAATTTAGAGAAGTGCTCACTCTCCCCTGAACAATCCTAACAATGGCCACCTTCTTAAAATGTGTGCCCTAGCTGGCACCTTGGTAGCTAGTTGGCCTCACTCAGCCCTGAAGTGACTATGTTAAAGGGAGAATAAAATAGAAGGACCACACACACACACACACATCTTCTCCTTTTGTAGTAAGAATGAAGAGTCAAAGAGGAGCCAGAGACATTACTATTCATTTCTTTGTTTCTTAAATTCCACACCTAGGTGGCTCAGTTAGTTAAGCAACTGCCTTGGGCTCAGGTCATGATCCCGGAGACCCGGGATTGAGTCCCCCATCAGGCTCCCTGCTCGGCGGGAAGCCTGCTTCTCCCTCTCTCACCCCCCTGCTTGTGTTCCCTCTCTGGCTGTGTTTCTCTCTGTCAAATAAATAAAATCTTAAAAAAAAAAAAAATTCCACACTTGAGTGAAATCATATGGTGTTTGTCTTTGACTGACTTATCCACTTAGCATTATACCTTCTAGATCCATCATGTTGTTGTAAATAGCAAGACTTCATTCTTTTTTTATGGCTAACATTCCATTATATATATTATATATATTATATTATATATTATATATTATATATATATATTATATTATATTATTATATATATTATATATATATAATACACACACATACATACAGTGCATCTTCTTTATTCATTCATCTATGGATGGACACTTGGGCTGCTTCTATATCTTGGCTGTTGTAAATTATGCTGTAATAAACATAGGGGTGCATGTATCCCTTTTGATTAGTGTTTTGTTTTCTTGGAGCAACTACCCAATAGTGGAATTGCTAGATCACATGGGGATACTATTTTTTAATTTTTTGACAAATGAACTCAGGAAAAAAACAAACAATAAAACAGACTCAAATATAGAGAACAAACTGGCGGCCCTCCCTCAGAAGGGAGGTGGGTGGGGTATGGGTGAAACAGATGAAGGGGATGAAGAGTACATTTATTGTGATGAGCCCTGAGTAACATGTAGAATTTTTCAATCATTATACGGTATGCCTGAAACTAATATAACACTCTATGTTAATTACACTTGCAGGAAAAAAGAGAGATCATTTGAATATCCAGACAGGGTCTTGGGTGGGATGCATGGGGCAAGTATGGGGCACAACTATATTGTCAGAGCCCTGCAACCAAGTGTCTGATCTCTAGGCTTGGATCCAAATACCACATCTTGTCAGGGAGGCTAGAGATGACCGAGCCTAAAGACATGAGTCAATTAACTAAAACCAAAACAAACTGATATAGTATACTGATGTCGTTATCATTAATTAATGAGAAAGTAAACTCGAAGCAAGTCACAGTGTTCTCTTTGTCCTGTCAGTGTACAAATAGGAACATGAAAAGTCAGGACATGACGTCGGCATTGGACAGAGTACCTAAGGGATCCATCTCCACTGTGGAACTATATACAGCCGGCTGTGGAATCAGACACTCATGCAGGTTCTTTCCCCTTGGAATAAATGAGAGGGAAACAGATAATTCTAATTAATTTTCTAAACTTCAGGCACTTCTGTCCTTGTTGCTTCACTCAGACACCTCTAGACAATATCTTTAGTCAAGGCTGTTCACAATGTGTGAATCTTCTTCTCCTTCTTAGTTAAAACCTCTGTTTCTAGATTCTAGGGATATTTTAACGTAATTCTCTATGAACTAACCTCAGAACTATCAGAATAGAAAAATATAAGGCAGATGAAAATAATCTATGTTTAATTAGTAATTGTTTTAATATATGTGAAAACAGAAGTTTCTTACGAATGATCATTGGAAATCTAGTTTAAAAAGAATGCAAATTGGGCGCCTGGGTGGCTCAGTGGGTTAAAGCCTCTGCCTTCAACCCAGGTCATGGTCCCAGGGTTCTCTGCTCAGCAGGGAGCCTGTTTCCTCTGCACTCTCTCTGCCTACCTGTGGTCTCCCTCTCTGTCAAATAAATAAATAAAATCTTTAAAAAAAAGAATGCAAATTGAAAACAATAATGCAAAAGTGGACATCCAGTAAAAAGGATTCTCATAGGAAGAGAGAAATGTTCTATACTTGCTTAAAATGTTATTTTATTTTGTTTGTTTGGGTTTTTTTGCGGGGGTGGGGAGGGGCCATTGCCCAAATTTACAGACTCCAAATTTCCTGCAAGGAGAATTGCACCAGCCCCATCAACAAGTCTGAGACACACTAACCTCACACAGTTTACAATGAGACCTCCTCCTTCCAGAGGAATCAGTGGATGCATTTTATCCTGTAAATTGATTAGAAGTTAACAGGCATGTGAAACCTAATGAAATATATAAACAGAAATCACTTTTTAAAAATCTACAAGGCAATAAACCCTGCAGAGAGTAATATGGGAGACAACTACATTACTCAGTTCTCCCGGAAAATTAGTCAGTAAATCATTAAATCATACAGATCATGGTCTGCCTAATGCTAAGTATTTGAATATTTATATCATTCATAGCAAATGATTGTTTGACATGACCCAATGGACATTTTGTACATTCTCAATACTGTATTATCATGCAAATATCACTGCACACTGGGGAGTACCCTGGAATAAAAATCAAGGCAGTGGTTTGAAGTCACACAGGGTGTCCACTACTTACCCCCAGAGGCATGATTTGCACAGACTACGAAGAGATCACACATATGGGGCCCCAAGAGTTGTGTAAACATTTGCAACCCAATGAGAAAGAAAAATATATTTCATAAAGATTGGTATGTGGTCACATTATGAAAACAGAAAAAAAATTCAAAGTTACAATTTTATTAATTGATGCCAGCATTACCACTTATGACAATATATTTGGAATGCCATGTATCACTGACCCCAAATCACATAGCACAAGACACTGAGCTAGAAGAGAGTACCATAGAATCCACATCCTACCTGAGGATTCCTTGGTTTTCAATTATATTTTCCTGTAGACACAACCGTTTTATATATTTCTGAAATATCTTTGTTCTCCCTTCCATCCATATTTATAACCTCCATAGCTCTATTTGTATTATTTATATGTCTTCCCAAATGTTTTTAATGCCTTCAATTTAACATCACTGAAAAAGGCATTACTGTGCTTTGTGCTGCTTCCTGATCATTAATGAAGACATTACACACACAAAAAAAGTCCACCCTTGTTAAACACATTTTTGCAACTTCCAATTGTATAAAGCCTAAATATGAATAATTTGAAGACATTGCCACATATTATTATTCTTTGCTTACCATCTTTTAGCTCATTTTCAGTTCTTGAGGCTGAGTTTTTCTGGTTTGATTTGAATCAATTTTGCCAGCAAAGTCTCACTGATGTTATATCAGTTACCATAAGAGGAGAATATAGGATGAGCACCGTACATAATCCTCTCTATTCAGCTCTGAATTTAGTTATTCTAACAAGAATGCTATTTAGGGGTGTGTGTGTGTGTGTGTGTGTGTGTGTGTGTGTGTGTGTGTATTGAGGGATAGTGGTATTGGGAGATGGAGGGTGCTTTTTAAAAATACACAATTCACAAAAATAGATTTACTATTCTGAGAGAGAGCAGAATTAAAGAAAGAAAGAAATGAGCTCTGGTTCTGAGCATCATGTGAACTAACAGAAGAAAAAATGTGGACATTAGAACAGTACTCCCCTTAGATCTAGGTGAGCATGGCCCTTGCTTCAGAGAGCTCGATTCTTTGAGGCTCCTTTCTCAAAATTTTCAAATTTCAACTCCGGTCACACTGTAGTGCCTGGGACTGGCTGGGGTTGGCAGTGCCCTGGAGTAGAGCACCCTGAGCCCTGACCAGGACCCACACGGGCCCCAGTCTCTGTTTCTCTCTTTTGGAGCATTCTCATGTCTCCTTTGGACCTACCCCTCAATACAGGGGATCAACTAGTTGCACAGATGTGCCCAGGGATTGTAGAATATATGAGGTCATGCCAGGCCCCATGGCTGGATCTCAGTTCTAGGAAGGTAACTTGTTAAATTACTTGCTCCCATTTGTGGGGTTAGTATTTCTTTCACAGATTCGTGAGAGACTAAACTAAAAGAATGGAGCTGACAAGCTGATTTGGTGTGATACAAATTGTTTATTATGGACAAAAGTCTTGCAAATGCAGTATTTGCTAGGGGTGGCATACTTTAAGGGACACCCTGTATGATAATGCTTGGATGAGACAAAGTCCCTGTTAGTCATAGCGAATGCTACACGTCATTGGAAATACTATACAGAAAATTTTGTTTTACACAAATTTTAAGAGAACCTGGCTACAGAGTATCTACACTTGATTTCAAATCATAACACAAAGTCTTGGAAGCAACTGATTGTATAAAAAGGCTCCTAAACATTTTCCTTTCTTTGAAGAAGTTTGGAAATGTCCATGCCATTAACACTGATAAGCAAGTTCAAGTGTATATGTGTTCAACATCTATAATAAGTTGACTTTTAAAGGAAATTAAAAGGACATTTTAAAGGACATTATTCACAGTAATCTGGGTGAAC
Source organism: Spilogale gracilis (assembly GCA_004023965.1). Taxonomy (NCBI): domain Eukaryota; kingdom Metazoa; phylum Chordata; class Mammalia; order Carnivora; family Mephitidae; genus Spilogale; species Spilogale gracilis. The sequence goes on from PITA01000602.1 coordinate 161,219, forward strand.
CTCATCCAAGCAGTTGAAAGACCCTAAAAACAAAAGGGAGATTTTCTTGACACAGAAGAAATCCTGCCACTGAACTTCAGTAGGAACCCATGCCTGAGGATTTCCAGTTTGCCATCCACCCTATAGATTTTAGACTTATCAGTCCCCACAACTATGCAGGTCAATTTCTTGAAATCTATCCAGCCAGTCAGCCATCCAGACATCCAGCCATTCATCTAGCCATCCTACTGGTTTTCTTTCTCTGATAGGAACCTCAGTGATACAGGTCAAATGTATCTCTCCAAAATGTTCAAATATATTTTCTGACATTGAGTCTCTTTGGGCTAATGATGAAGATGCCCTGCCTTTACTCAACCAGTCACTGTGCCCAGAGGAATTAGAATACACTGGCGGGTCATAGGGCCATCTTACAGCCAGGGTTACGGCCTCTCCCTCAGTAGAATGAACAGAAAATCAGGGGGAAAAAACTCAGCAAAGAAATTATGAATTCTTTTGTCAAGGAAAGTGATGCTGGACACACTTTCACACCAAATGTCCAACACAATGAGAACTTACATACCTGTGCGTCAAAATTGACATTATTAGGTGCCAAGCAGATTCAGGTTAAATAAAACTTCTAAATATTTTGAGATATTACCAACCTTGAATTATGTTCTGGTAAGAGTCAAAGCTTTATTCTAGAAGACAGTTTACTCATGTGCTAGATAACTTACAGTGGATACACCAGAGTCTTTCAATGCATCCCTTGATTTATTTTTCAATAAACCAACATAGAGTCATGATGGCTGAAGCTTACCAGGAGTTTTGCTGACACTGTTTTCCAGCACCTAGCTTTATCTTCTATTTTTCTCATTGACAAATTGACCTTCGCTGTCTCATGCCTGCACTGCGTTTTCTCTTGTTCTTCAACCTGTTAGGACCAGCAGCTGGCAAATTAACATTGTATTGGTGGGCTTGATCTGTTCACAGTGGAGTTACACTAGCTAGGAAGAGAAGAATCTGGCTCAAGGTAAGGGGGTGGATTGGAAAATACAGCATGGCTGAGGATCCATCTGAACTTGACTTTGGTGTTGAAGATACTACTGACAGTGTAGTCCCAGAAATCAAGAGGCTTCCCTGGCACTGTGTTTCAGGGGTCAAGTTTTATCAAGGAGAGAGGTTCTAGGGCCAGAGTAACTGAAAGGCCCAAGGCTTTAGTAGGAGCTTGGGTTTGAGTTGGACTCTGTCCAGTGGTCAAACTAGTTATAGAAAAGGTGAAATATAGGCATTCTGGGTAAGATCAGAATGATTAAAAATACCATTGAGAATAATCTCTTCCCCTATGGGATTGTGAGGTGCTCAGCCTGGCTGGAAAAGGGGGTATATTCTAAAATTGAGAGACAAGTATGGAAAGAAAGTCTGGAGCCAAACCATGAAGGACGCTGGCTGTCTCTCATAATAATAGAAGGCGAGGAAGGATTGACAACCTTTTTTAATCTAGGAAGGAACATGAGGAAATAGATTTATTTTTTAGATTGTTTGGTGTCTCTGTTAGAGAGACAGCCTGGAACCAGGAGGAGCTTGCAGAACATTCTAACAAATGCAGCTTGAAATCGAAACAAATAGTCATTACCATTCATTTGGGATTTGTGCTACTTTACAATGCTCAAAGAATCCTTTCAAAAATATGGGATCATAATGGAAAAATAATGGGAAAATTGAAATATATTATGAAAGCATCTGAAATATGTACAGATTTTCAGCACAGTAATGCTAGTGCAGTTATATGTATTGATTCCTCATTCAAATACAATTAAGCTTTGAAATCAACTGCATATGGATTCAGACAGTTGAAAATGATATATTTCTTCAGTACTTAATAGGTGTCCAAACTGGGTCTAGGAATGATAGAAAACTGGGTGAGTAAATTGCTCTATTTTACCGTTAGGCTAAATTAACTCTTTCTGGTTTCAGTTGTCCTTGGTTTGTATTCTTCTTTATAGATTTCACTGCCTGTTCCCTTTGTGAATCTCTGTGGATCTTCAAGTTATTTGATTTTACAGGTAAGAAAAATGAAGTCCAGAAATGGCAAGGCATTTGTTTCACATATCATTTGCTCCTTAGCAGTAGAATTCCAGAGAGCTTGGACCGCTCAGCAGTGTTTGGTACAGAATGAGTTACTGGTCTGGGAGGTAACCACAAGCTCAGCAGGAGGCAAATCAAGAGGAAGATGAACAGGTCATGAGGGATGGGCAATGAGCACCTTAGCTAATGGGGAGCATTGAGCTGATCTAGGATTGGAAATGGGCAGAACTGACTATCCAGGCTCTGCCGATATCTTCCCCACATTCAGTGTACTTTCCAGCCTGTACAGCTAGCAAACTGAAAATCCCCAGGGGTGGAAGCAGTTCCTCTTTGCTCTGGTTACTCAGCACCAAGTCATGTTCAGATCCCCTGGATCAGTGCCACCCACCTGGAAGGAGGATGTGTCATCGTCAGAGGAGCCCAGTGCAGCAGGGTGCCTGCCTCTTACCCCTTTTGGTCGGGGGGAGGTGACATCTGCTTGCAGAGTACTGGACAGTTAGGGCGTCCACAGTGTGTGTGGGGGTCACACCCTGCAGCGCGTCCAGCTGTTGGCTGAATAGGTTAATATTCAATCTGTGCGCTTCTCCCTAAGCCAGACTCACCCTGCAGGGCTGTGTCCTCCCTTTTTCTAATGTTCATTAAGATGCCATCTGGGCTTAAAGTGACCCTGATATAAGCTGATTCCTGTAAGAGGCCTGGCCATAGTACTGGACTCCGGTATGCCTCTATCATGTATACGTGCGTATGTGTTCTGTGAGCAAGAGAGAATAGAAAATAATCAGATGGGTGAATCAAGGATTCAAATCTATAAAAAAACCATAAATTATTGTTTTAGAAAAATGTTTACTCATTTTACTGAAAAAAATCTATAAATATATATGGTGAAGTTATTTGCATTACACAGAGACCCAGTGGGAAGACCAAGAGAAGGGAAAGAAGTATCTCAGTGTATTTATCAACTTTCTTTCCATACTGAGGTTGAGGCTACCAAAACATTGTATAGATTCTAGAATCTAAGATAATTACATCTGGGTCTTCTACCTGCCCTCTGAGTCTGCCTACTCTAGTTTGCATCTCTCTTGCTCTTCTTGGTCACTTTGCACCAGCTAATTCTTAACTCTGGCATCATTCTTGGACACTGCTTCATGGACTGCATTTGGACTAGTATTTCAGGCTTACTAAGCAGCTCCATTCCTTTCCTGCATCCAACCTGTGCTCACAGAATCCCTGCAAAAGACAGAAAAGTGGCTCTGCCATTCTGAGTACAGGTGTGACACTGAGCATCGTCCCACTGGAGGCCACTAGACTTGTTCCAGATTAGATGTCAGAAGGTGTGTTTTGAGTAAAAATTTCTTTTTATATTTGGATAAATAGTAAGCTGCCATCATGGGAATAAGATTACCAATATGGAAGGACAGCAACTGTAGAATATTTCAGAGGAAAAAGCTCCCCATCAAACTAAAGCCCTCCCCTCCTCACCTTGCCTGGGAGATCTGGCCATCCATATGTGTGGGCTATGAATGGTAATTATTTGAATGAGTGTGCACAGTTTGTGAGAGTCAATAAATGTCCACTTCAGTACACTTTGTCAGTTGCAATTTGCATCAAACCCTCCTTTCTCATCATAGGATGATCTAGGGTAAGAGGTAAGGAGAGGCTAAGGAATATCCAAGATTAATTAGCAAGTATTTGAATGGAAGACGCTGTGAGCCAAGGGCAAGAGGTTCATGAATGGGAGTCAAGAAATCAATTGAGGGAAATCAACAAGACATGTAATTAAATGAAAGACAGACTTCAGGACAGAGGCCTGGGATGGTCTGACAATTCTAAGGAATGATAGTCAGCCTTAAAGCTAAAATTTAAAGGGCAGAAAACAGACCTACCCACTCACTTGGTGCTTTGCATTGTTAGACATGTGAGCTCAGGTGGTAATAATAGCCAAGTGACACTTGTTATCTCCCAGGTAGTTTTAAATGCTTTCCATACTTTAATTCTCATATCCTATAAGGGTGGTACCATTATTTTTTCTCCCCATCTTAAAGATTAGAAAATTGTGGTACAAAGTGGTTAAGTAGGTTTATCTAAGATCACCTCACAAGGAAATAGCACAGTTAGCATTTGGCACCAAAGTCTATGGTCTTAACTGCTAGCTATGTTCTCCAATTAGGAGGTATATCTTTCTCTTTTAAAAGCATTAGAAACATATCAAAGATAGAGAAAGTTAATAAAGTGAGAGTCCCAAAAAGCTGACACAAGGAAATGAAAGTAGACAGAAGTCAAACTTAACTATGGATATCTTGAGGGATAGTGCAATCACTCACCCTTAAAATTTATTCTCCCTGCTCTTTCTGCCTGGAGTAACTCCACTGATTCCTTGTCCAGGTGAAACCTCATCATCTATGTGTTTTCTTTTACATTTTACATCTAGTCACAACGTGGATTATAAAGTTCACCCATCCTAACTTACTCAGAGAAGGACCTGGCATCAAGAAAGAGAGATTCTGAAAGTGGTGAGCAAGTTACCAGAGAAGGCAGAAAGACTTGGAAGAAAACAGGAGGATCCTAGTTATAAAGTCTGTACAAAAATGAAAGTAGAAGTCTTTTTTCTTTTAAATTGGAGTCATGACACTGTGAGTCCAGAAATAAATTGATTTATACCCTGAAAAACATAGAATGAATCCCCAAATGGAGAAATAGTGATATCTCTGTTTGAAATGCAAAAGAGAAAGTATATGTTTGAATGTAATGGTTTTCCATAATTAGTATTTTTTCACCTAAAAACACCAAGGGAATAGGCAACATAAAGAATAATAATGGATAAATAACTATTGTTCTCCAGATTCTATGGGTCAGGAAACTAAAAATTCAGGGAAATTAAGTAACTTGCCCAAGGGCACTGAACAAGGGAGTGGCAGAACCTTAGTGTGGATTCAGGCCCAATAATTCCGAAGTCCATTCTTTAAGGTCTACACTATACTGCCCTTTACGTGAAAGAGATCGGCAAAATGCTGGCTAGGTGAAGCCCACAAATCATGACTGGGGCAATAGCACTTTATTTGGCACAGGGTAAACTCAACACAATTAAAACACAGCAACTCTCTTCAATTCAATGCATACCAATGTGTCTCAGCACTTCCTTGCATACTCCTGGGAAAACAAATGTAGGACTCAGCCCTTAATACAGGAGACACTCAACATCTCAGAGCATAGGAAGAAACACAGAAGCAGTATTACACAAAGCACACAACATTCAGAGGATCTACACAATCCCTCCAGTCTGAGGGTCAAGTAGAATTGGTGAGGAGGAGTATTTACACTGATCTAAAAGAAAGGACCTGTTTGGTGAAGGTGACTAGGAAGGGGTCGTTTCTGGTAAAGCTAGGAGATCAAACAAAGGTGCGCAGAATAGGCTATAGCTGGGTGTGTGCAGGAATCACTGCTCTGTCTGGCTAGAACAAGGAGGCAAGAAGGAGGATAAGATATTCTGCAGGACATTATGCTGAGTGAAATAAATCAAGCAGAGAAAGTCAATTATCATATGGTTTCATTTACTTGTAGAATATAAGAATAGCACGGAGGACATTAGGAGAAGGAAAGGCAAAGTTAAGGGGGAAATTAGAGGGGGAGATGAACCATGATAGACTGTGGACTCTGAGAAACAAACTGAGGGTTTTAGAGGGGAGGTGGGTAGGGAGATAGATGAGTCTGGGGGTGGGTATTAAGGAGGGTGCATAATGCATGGAACTCTGGGTGTTATACATAAACAATGAATCTTTGAACACTACATCAAAAACTAATGATGTATTGTATGGTGACTAACATAACAAAATAAAAAATTTCAAAAAAAAAAGAAGAGGATAAGAGATGCAACAGCAGATTATATTTAAAATTCTATACAAATGAGTTTACACAGGTGAGTGAGGCAAGGATGGGTGATATAATGAAGAAAAGAGTAAGATTTAGAGCCCAGCCCAAGCTGGGTAAAGGGAGAGGCTTTATTCAGGTTGGAATTCAGATCAGTAGAGAATCTAATGGTATGCAGTTTTATTCAACACAAAAACTGTGGTCTCCAAGTGCAAAGGTACTTTTATGGGTGTTAAAAGAACCCCTGAAGAGTCGCTCATGCAAAAAAATGCTTCATTGCCATTGTTATCAGGCTCATAAGTTTGCACAGTCAGATAAGTAGACACACGCTCCATTGCATCTTGTGAATATCATAGCTTTTGTTCAAGTATCACATTGAAATCCTAGGACTATGTCATTTACCCTACCATATATTTTTTTACTCAATTTAAAAATACAACAAAAAAGATACACATAATGGCAAAGCAATGACTCCCAAAGATTGCAATTTAGTTTAAAAATGGAAATTGGGAGGTACTCAATGTATTCAGTTGCTACCCACCACAAGAAATGTGAAATACATAATAATTTTGAATTAAATATTCACAAATTGAAAGTTTCATAGATTGTTCTTTTTTTCCTCACCCAGGTGAAGTGAAAAATCAATAAATTCACAACTCTTTTTTTAGATTATTTGGGAAATATATGCCAAGAAGAAAATATGTATTTTTGTCTCCAAGGACTTTATAGCTTCCTTGGAAAGGTGAGTCTTATACTACAGACCTGTAAGCTCTGTATTGATGGATAGAAAGTGAAGTCACCAGTTTCACAGAGTTATATACTTAGGGGGCAAATGGATACTTCCAAAATGCTTTAAAAATAGCTTTATTCAATAAAGAGTTTTCCCTGAATGTATTTTTTGAATGTCTGGTATGTCCTAGATATTGTGGAAACAGAGAAGACGAAGAATGGTTTCTGTCCTTAACAGTCCATCAAGTTTATGGAGCACTGGGTGTAGGGCATAAATAATAAATCTTGGAACACTGACAAAAATAAAAATTAAAAATTAAAAAAAAAGTCCATCAAGTTAAAAAAAAAAAAAGACACAATTCAAGTACCACAATAAAGCCACATACAAGAAAGGGATGAAACGTGTTATAATAATGCAAAGGAAGGGAGAACTACCTCTCTCTTTACCATGTATGATTTTATTACTCAAAAAATTCCTTCCACTTAGACTAATGCCAGGAAACTCCTGTCTAGCTTTTGCTGCCATGACCACAAAATTCTATGAGAGAAATAACCCTGCTGACTAGTTTTGAATGAACAACATATCCAGTACTTGTCATTAATTTTAGCCTACGATGTATTAGAGGGTAAAAATCATGTCCAGTTTCAATTTAATTCCTGAATAATTCTGTTGACCATTAGACATGATGATTTATTTAAGCATAAAAGCACACAGCAAAATCAAATCCCAGACTTTTGAGACTTAGATTTTTGTGGTTCTGAGATCTAGGTAAAGAATAGTGGGACGATAGCAAGGCAGTCAGGGCACAAAATGTAGAGAAGTGCTCACTCTCCCCTGAGTAATCCTGACTGTGAGTACCTCCTTAAAAATGTGTGCCCTTGGAACGCCTGGGTGGCTCAGTTGGTTGAGCAACTGCCTTCGGCTCTGGTCATGATCCCAGAGACCCGGGATCGAGCCCCACATCGGGCTCCCTGCTCGGTAGAAAGCCTGCTTCTCCCTCTCTCACCCCCCCTGCTTGTGTTCCCCCCTCTGGCTGTGTTTCTCTCTGTCAAATAAATAAAATCTTTAAAAAAAAAAAAATGTGTGCCCTTGGTACCTAGCTGGTCTACCCAGCGCAGGAATGAATATTTTCAAGAGAGAAGAAAATAAAAGGAAATGTTGTTACAAGACGCTATAGCAGCTGGAGAAATGGACATAGACCATCCATTTGAGAAAGGCCTTTCTGTATGCCACATTGTCCCCTTTAGAAGAGCACCACAGTAAACCTTGGTGATTTCCTGTTCAGACACAGGGCTCAGAATAAACACTGGGTCTCCTTCTTCTTTTGATTAAGCCTGGCCAAAGTTACCCTTGACCAAGTCCTTGACTTAACTACTAAAATCAATGACGGTGACTACAAAACTGAGTAGATTAGTTTTTAGATTACTTTGGAGAGAATCTTTACATACTCTGATTTAAAATGAACTCAAGATTTATTTTAATCAGATATGGCAACACAGGCAGATACATGAAGGAATAAGTTTTACATCATGGATCTTAGAAAAAGAGGTCCGGCACACCATACAGGGTACCAGGTTGGTCAGAAGGCAGAAGTAGGAAGAGAAAAATAAAGGAAAGAGGCTTTATGGTGCTTTTACATAGGTAGAAATGGGAAAGGCAGGGTAAGCAGGCTACATAGACTTAGGATGGGTGAGTTTGAGTAATTTCAGCAGGCTCCTGCCATAAGGGCAGCCTCTGGTGGTCTGATACCTGGCACTGGGGTGATTAGAAGAGGGTATAGTGGCTCCCAGGGTGAGAGCTTGCTAAAGGAAGTATGAACTCTGGACTTGTTCCCCACAGCAAGTTGATTGCTCTCTTTAGGATGAGCTAAACTTGAAAGGGAAGTTCATCCCTTCTAGTGTCAGCAAGATTCCAAGAAGTCAAAGCATCAGAATGAAAGACATGCTTAATATATACCCATATTTTAATAGTCACTGTCCAGTAAATTTCTAGAATTCCCAAGGCCTGTAAGAGAGCTAAGCTTTCTTCTCTTTTTAGAAATGATGTGGAAGAACTAATGCAGCCAAGTTTGGAAAAATGTACAATATCACTGCAGGAGCTATAATCAGAAGGCCTTGGCTTCCCAGAGTTTTCAATCCAGTGTTAGTCACAACTCTGAAACCCTTTTTTAAAAAAATACACATAGAGAGAGCTCTTACTGGACTCTAGGTACATATTTTAACATTTACACTAACTCGACACCCTAGGGTTTTAATCACCAAAAAGCTTACATAAAAGGTGCAAAAACCATGGGCTTATTTCCAAGTTATGTTTGTTAAAGATATGGAAAGACAAAGTATTCAAGGAAGAGTTAAAAAGACAACGCTCAGGTTCCTGCAGCATTTGGACACGAGGTTGCTGATGTGAACACCGGGCTTCCAGATGAAATTAAATGTGTCAGAAATCTCTTCACAAATAATACAGGAGGCCACATCTTCATTCCCACTATGTGAGGTACATGGTGAGATTTTTAGTGGTAGGAAAACTGCCAGCTGAGGAGAAAACTGAAGAAAAGAGCAGCTTACAATTATAAGGGTGCTGAAGGATTTGACTAACCAGAAAGGCCTAGAAGAAGGAAATTTTGTTCAGCTTGTGTTAATAATGTTGAACGTGTGAGAAATGGAAATGAACTTAGTTTCAAGATATTCGAAAGGTGCAAACATCAAAGGGGCATAATTAGAAGCAAGCGCTTAGAGTGAAAAAAAAAAAAAACGATGAGAGATTCAACACCAATAATCGGGAATTAACTTCAGGTCTGCTATTTCTCCAAAGCTACAGAGATAGTTTCCCTGAACAATCCCTTTTCCTTCCCAGGAGATCTCCCTGACTATTTCAGCACTCTTACTTGTAAACATTACCTGACAAAGAGCCCATTCTGGGTATGACTCATATCTCACTTAGTGTATCAATGCTGTGGGTTGAATTGCATCCTCCAAAGAAAGATGCACTGAAGTCCTAACCCCCAGAACCTCAAACTGTGACTTCATTTAAAAATAGGTCATTGCAGATATTTAGTTAAGATGAGGTAGTGCTGGAACAAAGGTAGACTCCTAATCCATTATGACTGGTACTCTTTTAAGGAAATGGCCACTGTGAAGACACAGAAACACAGGACAAGGCCATGCGATGGTGAAGCCAGAGATTGGAGTGACACAACTACAAGCCAAGGGACATCAAGGATTATGGGAAAACCACAAGAAACTAAGAAGAAGAAAGAAGGGATTCCTTTATAGGTTTCAGAGGGTGCATGGCCCTGTGGACACTTTGATTTCAGACTTCTAGGCTCCGGAATTGTGATACAATAAACTTCTGCTGTTCTAAGTCACTCTGTTTTAGTAATTTAGTACAAAGCACTTTAGTACTTGGTTAGTACTAAACTAATACACAGGTTCTAACTACTGACTAGAACTCCTGTAGTACATCCTCAAACCATAAATTTTTTTGAAGATTTTATTTATTTATTTGACAGAGCAAAACACAGGGAGAGAGGGAACACAAGCAAGCGGAGTGAGAGAGGGAGAATCAGGCTTCCCGCCTAGCAGAGAGCCTGATGTGGGGCTCGATCCCAGGACTCCAGGATCACGACCTGAGCTGAAGGCAGACACTTAATGACTGAGCCACCCAGGTGCCCCTCACACATTAATTTTGAACACTGAATCCAATCTTCTTTTTGCGAGTTTTGAGAAGGAAAGCTACTTTCTAGCTCTGAATTTGTTAGATTTTGCTGTGGTATCATGAATTAATTCTAATTCCTAAAGACCAGAGAGTTAGTCAACACAGTGATACTGAAAATTTGTTCTTTAAATGAGTACCTGAGGTTTGGGCACTTCAGAGACTATTCAGGACCTCCAGCGTCAACAAAGGGTTACTAAGGCTGAGCTCCTATCAGACATGAATGCCAGAGAAAAATCATGAATGGCCAATGAGTAATATATGACATCAAAAGACTTTTGAGATGAATATGAAATCAATAAAGCAACCCTAACATCCTTGCAAATGTAAATATCCCTTAGCCCTGGAAAAGAAAAATAATGAAAAAAATTCATCCAACTACGCACTAAAAACAGAGGAAAAACAGAACAGAACCAATTTCTGTGTTGAAAACCACAAAGTGAGTATTCGAGTCATTTTTGTATATGATGAACAGTAAATATTACTCAGTGCTCATAAGGTTTGGAGGAAAACCATCCCCTATTTGCCACCCACAGGAGTATAAATTAGGTTAGCTTTCTGGAACACAACCTAATAATGTGTACAAAAAGTCTTTAAAACACGCATATATTTCTCATCAGCCTAATGCACCTCCTATCTTATTTCATGGGTCTACTCAAGGGCCAAGACACTTGGCAGTGTGTTCAGGTCTCCTAGTGCTCCAGAAAGTTGAGGGCTGGAATTTCCTTTCTTCCCACCCCAAGCAAGCCCATGACTAATAGGAAAGTGTGCTTACGTATAATAGACTCCAAACACCCTTTAAAGAGATCAAGACACATCACACTATCCAATAATGGTAACTAACACCTTGTCTCCCTGGGGAGTTCTACACACAGTGCTTGAGCAGTCACGTCATTTGCCTACCAGAAGTAAGAGACATCCCAGCCTATTCTGGAGTGTGTCCCAGAGCCAGAATTATATCAGTAGGAGCCCATCAATATAAAGCACCCTTCTGGGCATGTTTCCTTCAGTGGCAGTGTATCATAAACATAATCATAGTGGTCTTTCCAGGGCAATCAGAACACCTGAGAAATTTAGGATCATTAATAAAATAATTCGCAAGAATAAAAGCTTACTCAAGGAAACAGATTCAGATGGGCAATTAGCCACACCCAGGCAATTGTGCCTCTTCCTCCATTATCAGCCATGCTCCTGTCATGATGATGACACTTTAGTGCCACTGTATACATTCACTTAAATCCTACTCCTATGCTGCAATATCATTACACTTTCCACCTTTATAAGTTCTACCTACCTTTCATAAACAATTACTGTATGGCTCATCAATCCCACTCATAGAAATGAATATACATGATCCCAAATATTTTGTATAAGAATGTTTATATCCACCTGATTCATAATAGCCAAAATTGGAAATAATTCATTTGTCCATCAAAAAACTGGTCTGTTCATACAATGAAATACTATGCAGTAGTAAGATGGGACAAACAACTGATAAACTTGTAACAGTGTGAATTAATCTAAAAACATTATGGTGAACAACAGAAGCCGTATGTAATTTAATCTATATAAAGTACTAGAACAGTCATAACTAATCTAAAGTGAAAGAAATCAGAGTAATGGTTGTGTCCTGTGGGGAGGAGTTAAGGATTGACTGAGAAGAGGAATCTATATGTTCAATATATTGATGGGATGTGGGTACACAGGTGTATGCATTTGTCAAAGTTGAACAAATTGCACACTTAAAATGTCTGCTTTTCAATGCAGAAAAAACTTATATATCAATAAAATATCAATCAATAAATGAAAATCCCATGTTAAGCCCCTATTCTAGAAATATATACAGAGATTTTAATAAAATAGATTACCTTCTAGGTCAGGAAGAAAAAGAAGGATCTTCGACTATGTGTAAAAGAACAGTATGGTCATTTCAGTGTCTCCCATCAGCTCTGGTCCAAGTATAATCAAGCTGAATGAAAACAGGAAGGCCTTTCTTGCTACTGGCTGGGTCTCCAGACCCAAAATTCAGACTTGCATTGATGTAGAGCTTGGCTGGGCTGACCAGAATACATAGCAAGGACCGATGATGGTTACAGGGCTCCGCATCCCCAGTAAGGACAGGCATGTACTACTTCCCCATATCTACTATCAGTATTAGATAATTATCAGATAGGGGCGCCTGGGTGGCTCAGTTGGTTAAGTGATTACTTTCGGCTCAGGTCATAATCCTGGAGTCCTCAGCAGGAAGCCTGCTTCTCTCTCTCTCACTCCCCCTGCTTGTGTTCCCTCTCTAGTTGTGTTTCTCTCTGTCAAATAAACAAATAAAATCTTTAAAAAAAAAGATAATTAACAGATAATGCCCTTTAATATCTTTGAGAGGAGTTGGCCTATAGAACTCATCTCTTGAAGACACAAGATACTAGATGGGTTCCTGCACTTTCTTACAGTGGCCATGGTGTCCAGGTAAATGTGGAAAAAACAATGTCAGGAGGGGGTTGGACAGAAGCAAACATCAGTGAGCCATTATGAATGCACTGATGGCCTCAGGCTGAGAGGTTATGTTGCCATAGATTGAAATGAGTGAGCCAATGAAGTTATTGGAAGGGCAGTATATGATAGCGGAAGTTGTGCTGTCCTCAGGGTCCCCCTTCACTCCACAGCTGACCAATAGTTACAATGGCCTCACTCATCAGGCCCTTTATAGCACTTAATCGTTGGTTAGGAGAAGGAGCAGTGCCAATGCCTATATCCACACTGAGAAGTGTACCTTGTCTCCAAGATCACTGGAGAAGCACTGTAGCTAAGTAGTCAGGAGTCCAGACAAAAGTCAGAAGGCTTACATCTCAGCTTCACCATGTCCAGCTGTTTTAACTTGGATAATTAACTTAATTTCTCCTTCAGTTTCCTTGCCTGTAAAAGTGAATATATTGTTTATATATACTGCTGTTGGGAGAATTAAATGGGTTAATTAAATGGGTAGAGTGCTCAGAAAAATGTTGGGCAATTGGTCATCACACAATAAATACTCATGACTATTTTTAATATTAAAGCTTATCTTCTTATTGTGCATTTATGCAAAAATGTATCAATTCTGCTACAAGTAACATAGATTTTATCAGATACTCAGAGATCTAGAAAAACTCGGAATCAAGGAGGAATCCTTGAGAACTTAATTTCCTGATCCCACAGATATTCTGCTAGGACTGCTGGCATTCCAAATACATGGGTCTGATTTCCAGACATCCATAGCCATGATTTGAAAACTTGAAACCACACCTAACACTCCCACCCGAACACTCACCCCCACTTACAGTGTTACCTAGTTACCTGTAGATCCATATCATCCAGAATGTTCTGTGAAGCACTTCCCTCTGCAGGAAGCCTATGGTGAAGAATTTGTCTTCTAATGCATGTTTCCATTTTTATTATTGTTGTTAAAATTGCCAGAGTCTAAATTTTTCCCTAAGGAATATTCTTTCTTTCTTAATTTTTGGGTTTGTTTACTTAAAAGTTTCATTGACTTTAGCAAGTCCAATATACAACAGCTATGATAGGATGAAATCCGTCTCGCTGATTAAAGTCTGCATCCTTCTATACAGATGAACAAAAGCAGTGCAGGATTAAAGCAAATAGCATTAAAAACATAATTGAAGGAAAGAGGTGAGAAAGTTTCAACAAATCTATAATTTTAACTATAGTTGGGATTATTCTCTGCACTTTGCATTTAATTCTTTATAGTCATTAGAAAATCTGAAAGTCGATTCTTATAGCTCTCATTTTTACATGTTTATCCAGGAGCAAAGATATAAAAGTGGAGAATTTTCTTGGCCAAGAGACTTATTTTATTTACAAAATTTTATTTTTATGTTTCCCTGTTTCTCTTTTATAAACCGTGAGGTGATCTGGTCGGTGGTTTCACAAATGGTGTAGTTACAAGGGGACCACTCAATCCTGATAGTCATAATAATTTCTGCTCTATAGATTCAGCCTGATGAGACACAAAAATTCTAGACATTTTATCTTAGTGACGAACTGAACTGGATGCCTGACTTTTGGCCTGCTGCTATGGCCTCTGTAGTCTGTGCTGCTTTCCCAGAACTAATAATTTAATTATGATAAGTACAGGGTTCTTTTGAATTCATTCAAATGGTGTATATGTACACACTTGCCAACCGCTTCTGCAGTGTTATTAGTAACTATGTGCTAATTATGTCAATAAATTAATTAGAACTGTACTGCTATTGGTATGGCCTCTCCATCCCTCTGCTGTTACTCTTCCTATGGACTTTTAACCTTGACTTTCATAAACCGCCCGTTTGCTCCTCATGCAGAAGGAGCATTTTCCTGGATTATTATGTTTTAATGCATGCTCTGTTCAGCATTAACTGTCTTCTCCTTTAATTCATTTATTGACTGCTGGATGTTTTGCAAGAAACACTGCAGTGGTTTAGAAATTTATTTGGTAAATCATCGATTGACCCTTTCAATCACCTAATTAACCATGAATGAAAGATTTAAATAGGTTTATTTTTCTTTTTAAATAAAAGTTTCTATAAATTACAAACCGGAGTCCTACAAATTAGCACTGTGGCTCTGTTATTACTGAATCAGCACCATTGCAACCATCAAATATCAGGAAATGAGGCAGAGGTTTGGCACCTTTTTCTAACATATATGTAATATTATGCTCTTTTCCCTCAAATAGCTTTCAGATCATTGCACACACAGAATGCAATTACTGAAAAGCAGTAAAGGCATGACTTTTAAAGGGCTGTGATGCCCCGAGCAATCAGTCACTATATGAGATGGAATGAAATGCTACGCCTGCCAGTTCAACTTTGGGAACGAAGGAACAATGTCTACAAAAGATTCCGTGTTCCTCTTACAAGGATATTTTCTTTAGCATCCAGCTGCAAGCTGTTACTGTCAGAGAACTTTTCAGTTTTCTGACTTTTTACATGCATTATATATAATGTCTATTATGTGTCTTTACTAAAGTGGCTTACAAAGAAAATAGCAGCAGTTTGCTTTGTGCTGAAAGGCAGGCACTTAAGGAGCAAAGCATCCTTTTCACTTCCTCTAGCCTCCTCACCCTGGAACAATGAACTTGGCAAAAGAGCGCTTTCCTTTGTCCCTTTCCTTCCCCTAAAATAGCCTTGTGACAGTAGAATTGCCCAGAGAAGACTTCCTAAGCCTTAGGGTGCAATTCCAGTCTGTCAGCCTTAACTGTGGAACAGCTTCTGGGAGCAATCGAAGCGAGACAGCAAGGAAGTCTGAGACCACGTGTCCCCGCAGGAGTTTACGGGCTACCAAGAGCATGGCGATCCGATGCCCCTTATGCATCCAGGGCAGAAATCCACTAAATAGTTTGGAGGGTCAAAAGGATTAAAATAAAATACACCTTTTCTTATTTGTGCTTTCGTTAGTGAATTTTTCATGATTCTGGTAAAAGCACCACTCAGAGAAGAAGACATATGGCGTGGAAGTCACAGGCTGGTAATCCCAGGAGGGCCAGGGGAGGGTTTAGTCAGTTTCTAGAGGCAGAGACTGACCTAAAATGGGAAGGGAGAGGATTCTTGCCAAAGTCCCAGGCTCTTATACCAGCTTCAACACTCATTTCTGGGTCTGTCACCAAAGCAGCCAGATGAAACATTTCTATTTCTAAGATTTTCTGTCTGTAATGTAAAGCAACCATTTCTCTTGGTTAAAATTCACATTTAAAGAAAAGACATTCTCTAAGTACCATCTATTATTTTAGGTATGTGATCAGTTTAACAATCCAGCTATCTTATGTCCTTCTAGAAGTACTTAGAGAAGAATTATTCTTAAAAAGGTTTCAAAGCCTCCAAGTTTGGATCTTCCCACCCCATCCTTTGACCTATGAATCCAGTAATGAAGGTCATACACAAGCTAGGAAATTAAAAACTATACTAGATATTTAAAGACTCATAACTTTACACTAAAAACTTTACACTGAAACAAATACCATGATGTGTTTTCTAATCATATATCTGCCCTAAATCCAAAAGACTTGAAAAATACCAGAGGTTATTTATGTTTTTCATATTAGTGTCTAACCTATAATTATCATTTAAACATACATAAACATGACTGTTTTTGCTTTCCTTTTCAACACAGATTGTCACACAATAAATTCCATCCATCAGGCATTTAACAAACTTAATGGCTAAATCTGGGAATATTTTTTACACCATCATTATTTCAAATGGCATGGGAAAACTTTCAGGTACTAGTCAGATACTACTTAGAGGTTGGTTTTCTGGTGACATAGTAACTTGAAGATACTTTACAGGATGACATGGTATAATCTCTTGAATGAGGAAGGTCCATTTGAGCAGATTGTTACAATTATTTAAAAATATTTTTTCATAGTATAGATACTTTTATTCACCATTGCAAATTATGGTATAACAGGGTCTAAATGTGATTTATATCTGATTATTTACACCAAAAATATCCCAAAGTCAAAGCAAAGATTAAGATAAGCTTCAGAATTCCAATTTAAATAGGTTCTGTTTGGGAATGATCAGAAAAGAAATCTCAGTAACAGTGACTGTTAAGAGATCTAATGGAAAACTAAACAACATGCAACATCAGTTTGATAATTTAATAAGAGAGATGGAAACTTCAGGAAGGAGTAAAAATAAATACATGCCCAAACATTTCCTAGTGAAACTTCAGAAGCTCCAGGATAAAGAGAAAATATTAAAAGGCATCAGAGAGAAAAGTCTTTGAACTCAACGGAAAGACAAAGTGACAGTAGACTTCGGACACCTTAGCTGCCATCATATAAATGCATCTGAAAGAAGTAACCTGTAGAAAAATAATAGTCAGTCTAAAATTTCATGTCTAGCCAAAACTTTTTATGTAAGAGTTGAGATTAAAGAATTTGCTGATGCATACAAATACAAAAGGAAATTTTCCAACCTCAGAGTCTCACAGAAACTACAATTAATTGATGCTATTTTAGTAAAAAGAAAAATAAACACAGAAGTAGAGTAGGATAAAAGAAACAATGACTATCACAGAAATCGGTGAAATATATAAGTAATCCTAATTAATATTTGAGGGTAAATGTAACAGTACTTCACTATATGATAAAAATGGAATCTTGTAATATTTTGTACTGCAATGATAAGAATAATGAGGGCTATTCGGTAGGTAACATGTACTAAGTTTTTGCCTCTTTGGAGGAAGATGGAGATATATACTTAGACATCATTTTTAAAGGAGTTATAGTTAGGAACGTACACTAGACATTTAAAGATAACAGGACAAGTTGGAAAAACGTAGTAACATTTGAATTAGAAGAGAAAAAAAGGAAAAAATAAAGTAAAAAGTATGGTTAACAAAAAAGAAAAACTGTGAAAGGAATGATAGAAATAAGTAGAAACACACATATTTACTTGCAGTAAATAAATCAGTTGTTAGGTTATTTAAGATAATAGATCACTAAGACACAAACATTTTTGTAAAACAAAATGACCCAGAAAGATTGAAAATAAATGGATAGAAATAAATATATTGAAAAATGCCGACTAAAATAAGACTTCTATGACAATTTTATATCAAAGCAAATTTAAAGAAAACATTAATAGAGAGGAGAAAGAACATTGATTCATAAGTGACAGGCACAAATGTAGGACCAGAAATAAAGGACCAGAAATAAAGAAAAGAACAGAATTAATAAGATTGATTCACAAAGAAACTTGATATACAATTATATATTCAAAATTTGAATAAGTACTAGACCATAAAATAATTCTTGAAACATTAAATAATTGATATCATATACTACACGATCTCTGTCCATGATATAAAAAATGAGGAATCAGTAGTAAGTGACAGTTCTACCAAACCTTATATACTCCTGAATAACTAATGGATTTAAGAGGAAAACACAATGGGAATTATAAAATATTTATAAAATGCAATGACAATAAATGAACTACATACTAACACTTGTGGAATGTAGCATGAGTGGAACAAGAGATCCATGATAGTATTAAAAGCATTTTTTAAAAAGGGCTATTAAAAATAAATGAGTTAAGTATTCAATTCAAGAAGCTAGAAAAAAAAACAAAAGAATGAATAAGAAAGGATATAATAGGGGCGCCTCGTTGGCTTAGTTGGTTAAGGGACTACCTTAGGCTCAAGTCATGATCCCAAGGTCCTGGGACCAAGCCCCACATCAGGCTGCCCCTATTCTGCACGGAGCCTGCTTCTCCTTCTCCTTCTGCTTGCCACTACCCTTGCTTGTACTCTCTCTTTGTCAAATAAATAAATAAAATCTTCAAAAAAAAAAAAAGAAAGGAAATAATATAGATAAAAGCATAGGGAAAATATAGATATATATTATATTTATATATTAATAAAATATAGAGAAAAGCATAGAGAGAACTAGAGATAATCAGCAAATTTAAAGATGATTCTTTGAAAATAGTCACAAGATAAACTATCCTGAATACAGGTGATCAGAGAAGGGTGGGGTGACAAATCGGAAATGGAAAAAAGCAGGGTACGACTATATATAAGATTTTCTGAAAGTCTCACAAAATTGTTTTGAACAACAATTGTTAATAAATTTCACAACTTAGAAGAGTGACAATATCATGGGAAAGTATAAATCACCAGAACTGATTTATGAAGGAAAACAAAATCTAATTCTTTTTCTAGTATGCTAATAAGTTTTATTTTTTAAAGGTATACAATGTGGTGATTTAATAGAAGTGTACATTGTAAAATGATTACCACCACCAATTTAATTAACACATTCATCACTTGGCATATTCACCATGTTTGTGTGCATGGCAAGAACACTTAAGATCTACTATCTTAGCAAATTTCAAGTATACACAACAGTATTATTAACTATAATCATTATGCTGTATGTTGAATCCCCAAAAGTTATTCATCTGAAAATTGAGAGCTTGACCAGCATCTCCCCATTTCCCTCCCTCCCCAGCTCCTGGCATCATCTTTGTACTCTCTGGTTCTATAAGTTCAACTTTTTCAGTTTCCACATGTAAAGGAGATTATACAGTATTTGTCTCTCTGTGACTGGTTTATTTCATTTAGCATAACATCCTCCAGATTCATCTTTGTCACAAATGGCAGGATTTCTTTTTTTCTATGATTGGATAATCATCAATTGTGTGTGGATATATACATATATATCATATTTTCTTTATCCATTCATCCATACACATACACTTAGGTTGTTCCATAACTTGGCTACTGTGAATACCGTAATGAGCATGGGATGGCAGGCATCTCTGAGATACTGTGCAGTTCCTTTTGAGGAAACTCTACACTGTTTTTCAGAATGGTTATACATTCCCACCAACAGTGTTCAAGGGTTCCTTTTTCTCCAAACCTTTACCAACACTTCTTATTCCTTGTCTTTTTGGTAATAACCATCCTAATCAGTGTGAGGCGATATCCCATTATGGTTTTGTTTGCATTTCTCTGATGATCAGTCATATCGAGCATTTTTTCATATACCTGTGGGGCATTTGTATGTCTTCTTTGCAAACTATTCAAATTCTTTGTTCAATTTTGAATTAGGTTATCTTATTTGATTGATTGATTGTTATTCAGTTTTATGAGTTCCTATGGACACTAACCCTTTTTCAGATTTATGGCTTGCAAATATTTTCTCACATTCTATAAGTCACCTTTTCATTTTGTTGATTTTCTTCCTTTGCTACAGAAGATTTTAGTTTGATGTAGTCCCACTTATTTATTGCTGTTTTGTTGCCTGTGCTTTTAGTATAATATCCAAAAGAATCATTGCCAACACCAATGTTAACAAGCTTTTTCCATGTGTTTTTTACTGAGTTTTCTGATTTCATGTCTTATATTTAAGTCTTTAATCCATTTTGAGTTAATTTTTGTTTCCTATAGGACAAGGGTCAATTTCATTTTCGCATGTGGATAACCAATTTTTCCAACACCATTTATTGAAGAGAATGCTTTCCCTATTGTGTAAAATCTAAACTGTTAAAAAGCAAAAACCAATTAAGAAATTAGACCGGTGGTTATAAAAATTCCATCCCCTATGTTTCCTCTAAGGAAAATTAGGTCACTATCACATTTATTCAACAAATCATTCATTCCACAAATATTTATTGAGAGCTTACTTTGTGTCAGACACTGTCCTAGGCACTTGGGCTCATCAATGAACAAAACACAACAACAAAATATATTGTCTTTGCAGAGCTGAAATTCTAGTGAGGGGAGACAACAATAAACTATAAAAATAATGAGAATTATATTATATGTTAGAAGGTGATAAAGACTGGGAAAAAATGGAACAGGATAAAGGGAGATAGAAGTATAGGATAGGGGTAGAAAGAAGCAAAGTGGGTTTGATGGAGTGGCTTGGCTGATATTTCTTCTCTGTCTTAAATAAATGACTTTTTAGCCCAGTTCAATAATTATCCGAGAGTGAAAGAAACTCTCTCTGAGGAAATATGACATAAAAAGTACTAGAGAGGGGTGCCTGGGTGGCTCAGTTGGTTAAGCGACTGCCTTCAGCTCAGGTCATGATCCCGGAGATCCGGGATCAAGCCCTACATCGGGCTCCCTGCTCGGTGGGAAGCCTGCTTCTCCCTCTCTCGCTCCCCCTGCTTGTGTTCCCTCTCTGGCTGTGTTTCTCTCTGTCAAATAAATAAAAAAATCTTAAAAAAAAAAAAAAAGTACTAGAGAAAGTAACTGAGCTCTAATAGTCTGGAAACAAAGCCCTGTCATCTCTTTGCTTCTCCATCCATTACTGTCCCAAAACGTTTATCAGCTTTGTGGAGAAACCACCAGATCACTTGCAATGACTCTCTCTATGTTGCTGGTCATTTGAGACAGACAATATTTTGCCTGATATTCTAATTCGAAGGTCAACGTATGCATTCCTGAGAAGGCAAATTCAGGAGCTAAGAAAGCAGCCATGTTGATATTTGGGAGGAGAACATTCCAAGCAGAGAAGAGAGATCAGAATGTCCATGCAAACGGGTTTCTGGCATGTTTCAGATACAGTGACACTGCATCAGAGGGAACTGAAGGGGAGGAGGGAGTAGAAGTGGTCACATTGTTAAAAGAATTTTACTGGTAAATTTTCTGTAAGCCTCAATGAAGAGATAATCCTCAAACCAGTTTCAAAGAACAGAAAACGATTTTAAAAATACCAACTTCTTTTATGAGACTGATTTAATCTTGACACCAAAATTAGATAAGTAGAGAACTAGATAATTATAGACCTATCATACTTACGAACATAGATGGAAAAATCCTAATACAATATTGACAAATCAAATCTAGTAACGTGTCTAGATTTAATCTTGCCCAAGGAAAGATTTTCTTAAGAATGTAAGGCTGGTAGAGCACCAGAAAAATTTATCAATGCATATATTCATATCAGTGTATAATATATTAATAAATTAAGGAATAAAAATAATATCATCTAAACTGACTATCCATACTGGCCTGGATAGCTGTCATACATGTACTGAACAACGTGGACTTGCCTTCATCCTGGCTGGGATTGCTCCTGTCCAACTGAATGTCTGCATTTGTAAGCAGCAGTGATAAACATACCTGCAGAAATTACCAACCATCGGGGTGCCTGGGTGGCTCAGTTGGTTAAGCAACTGCCTTCAGCTCAGGTCATGATCCCAGAGACCCAGGATAGAGTCCTATATCAGGTTCCCTGCTCGGCGGGAAGCCTGCTTCTCCCTCTCTCGCTCCCCCTGCTTGTGTTCCCTCTCTGGCTGTGTTTCTCTCTGTCAAATAAATAAAATCTTAAAAAAAAAAAAAAGAAAGAAAAAGAAAAAAAAAATTACCAACCATTAAAGGACAGGCTGATCATATGGCACTCTCCTACCGTGGAAGTGGGATTTGTCTTCACTCAAATAAGGTTTACTTATTTACTTGTTACTTATTTACTATTCAATAGGGCTTACTTATATACAATTTGTCTTCACTCAAGTAGGGTTTACTTACTCTGCATTGCCTTTGCTTTCTCCCCCCACATATCAGGGAAGATCTTATTGAACGTCCACAGTGAATGCTGTGGTGAGCTGACTGAGGCCTCCTTCCCCCAGCTGCAGAGAGGGTCAACTCAATCTTTCTGGAAACTGCTCCCAGCCAAAAGATTGCCTTGTCCAAGCTTATACCTCTTTCCCAGTGACACCTCAGTGACAGGTTGAAGCAGGGGTGCAAAGGCTCAGCTACGTTCTTGTCTTTGGGAAAGGCCACCTTAGCTCTAGAGCTCCCTGAAGAACAGGCTGAGGCCTCTATTACAACTGCATTTTAGCTGAATTTCTCCCTGTGTGTAATCTTCCTCCCTCACTCCTTACATGTATTCTAGAGAACATGCTCTAAGAAAATTTCTTCACAAAACATGCTGTCCCAATGTCTGTCTTCCAGGAGACCTGACCATATAAAAATGCCCCCCTTTGCCATCTTACCACTTCACATAACAGTGTTTCCGACCAAGGATTCTATTTTATGGAAGGCAAAGTAAGATGACAGGCTAGAGCTCACGGCATTCACTGGGTCTGCTATGTGTCCCATCGTGCACTACAAACTGGACTCTAAAAACAGTGGGCTGGCCAATTGAACACTCAGTTACATTATCAGCTAAAGAACATCACCTTGTAAAAAAGTCTCTTTCTCCGACAGGATTTTTTTTTTTTTTTATGGTGCTCCTTCTCCCAGAGGATGAACATAGGAGTCTGAGATCTAGGGATAGAAATGTGAGTGACACCTGTCATTACTGTACCTAGTGATCAGGCATAATATTTTTACTTTTCATTTAATGATTCTAGGTGCTTCAGTTTTAGAGAACTTAGTACCTAAGAGAGGAATGCTTTTGCAAGGGGGCCCACTGACTATTCCAGGGCTTAGAAGTTGGGCATATCATCTTTCTTATTTAGATTCTTATATCATTGGATGAATAAGAAATAAAAAGAAATGGAAGCACTGACTGGGTTGAGTAAAAGGTAAAATAAGGTAAATAAGGTAAAATAAGGTTGATGCTTATCATAGATTTGCATAAGCTCTTCCCAAATATGATCCTCCTCCTTCCAGGCATATGGTAGGACTGTACTTTGCTATATGTGTGAATTTAGTCATGGCCTTGTTTTGGAACTACCTAGACAATGAACTCACAATTCGGAAGCCTACATTTGAGTTATCTTTGGAAGTTGTATAACTTTGATCAGATTAACCTTTTTGATTATCTGTGTAGTTATCTAAATTGAGGAGGTACCACAAGGTTACTCTGAAGAAAACTGGGTGATAAGGATGTAATATTTGTAAATACAACAAAAACAGCCAACATTTACTAGTTGATCACTACATGCTAAGTGTTTTATGTGCATTTCTTAATTTTACCCTCATGCTATCTTTATGAAAATGTTGGTGATAAAAACAATACTTATTTCACAGATGAGGTATCTAAGAAGTTAAGTCCTTTGCCCACATTCCCAGAATTAAGTGGCAAATAAGGATGTACATCAGGTCAGATGCCAAGCACAAGATCTAAACAATAGGTTGCATATTTGCACAGTTTAGGGCAATATAAAAATATCATGGGGTGCTATGCAAGCCTAAGTTTCCTCTGAGCGTTTATATTGGAAGTTCCATTGGAGGTCTTCCTGTCCTTGTGGTTTTTCCTATCTCATTCTGGCTAGTGTGTTTGCTGCAGAGGTTCTGAGCCATAAGAAGACAAGAGAAGAGTGAGCTCCATTGTTTGTTTCTGGGTTCCTCATCATCAGTAATCTGGGCAGCCTCTTCCAGACTCTCTCTTTCCTCTTTCTTTTGTGCTGAAGACTCTGGGCACTTCTCTTTCCTCCTTTCCCTCAGGGGATTTTGTCTTTTAAATTCCTTCATGATTTGAGAAACTATGCTTTCCCTAAAGAAACTCTGAAATTTCTAAAGAGAAGCCAACTTTCTCATAGTATCCCCAGAAAGATAATGCTCTGAAGAGTACTCATCCCTTGCACACTCTTGTTCTTGGGGGACAGGTTTCAGCAGGTCACTTCGTTTTCAAGTTCAGCTACAGTTTTGTCACAGGGACCTAAGACTAAAACAAAGACCAGCCCCAGAACTGATGGTTCCTCTTAAACCAAGCCAGTACTGTCCACATTTTGAAAACATGTCCATAAAGTCTCTATGAATGTAAATAACGGAGTCCCTTGAATTAGTAGACTCATAGTTTTTACTGGAAGTGTTCCATGCCAGCTGAAATCCCACAAGCGGTGGGGAGGAGCTTCTAAACTACACTGGTGACACTTTTCCTTTTACCAGAAAGGTGTAGTCCATGCTGATAGATGGCTCAGAGAAGGTATCTCAGCTTCTGCCAGTGTTGGCAGTCTGAAAGAGCTTGGCTGTCTTCCAGGTCAGGAAGTGAGCACGATTCTGAGAAGAGGGCAGGATTAGCATGATGAGTACTTTTAGATCATTGCAAGCCAGGGTAAGCTTCACCCAGTAAAGAAGCATGGCTTCATTATTCGGCTCAAAGCAACATTACACAGCCTATATTATGAGAATATTGATCCCATTACATATTCTGTGGTAAAGGAGTTGTCTCTTAGAGACATACAATGTTGATTAGCATATACAAAACCATAAAAACATTCCCTTAAACTCTATTCAGCTTGAGTTATGTAGTATTCCCCAAACTTATTTGATCTATGAATTTATCTTTTTATTCCACATTTTTTAGCATTCTCAAAGGAAGTATTTTAGAAATCCCAATAGCTCCCAGTACCCAGATATCAGTCATATTAAAATATAAAATTAAAAAATTACTTCTTTCTTACTAAGCAACTCACTAATTATATGTATCTCAGATTCTATTCATGAATAACTAAACAATATCACAATTATGCAGCTATACATATGGCTACATAATTATGCATTATCTCCTTATAAAACATTTTATATCTGTGCCTAATTTTTCTTTCTTCTTTGGATATACACTTAGGCAGACCCCCTTTGCCTCTTTGGATATAGTCTTTGGCAGATTCACTTCTTTAAAATGATATAACATTGATTATGGAGGCTTCTGAAATGTTCACTTGAATTACAATAAATGGTAAGCTGATTTTATTTTTTTTTAATTTTATATAAAGAGATACCAAAATTATTGTCTCAAATGAGGCAGTTTCTCCCCACCCCCAAACTTCTCTCTCTCTCTCTGTGTCTCATAACTGTCCAAAGCAGGTAGGTTGTTTCTGGTCCATTACGTCATACAGACACCCAGATGAGTGAGGCAGCTCTACTATTCTGAACTGTGGGTTTCCATATTTGTTCTGGTCATCTCATTTCCAGTTAAAAGGAAGAAAAGGTGGTGGAAAATCCAGGACAATGGCCCCTGAAAATGTAACCCAGATGTTACATTTAGTATTCATCCTCACGTCCTATTAGTGGGAACATAGTCCTGTGGCCATATCTAGCCAAAAAAACCTGTAAAATGTAATTTCTTCTGGTGCCCAGGAGACAAAGAAGAGAGATCAGGACTGTAAGTGGCTGTAACCTACAGTCTTCTACAGTGTGTCATTCTGGTCAACCATGGAGTAATCTGCAGTCTTCTCCCCAGACATAGACTGGTTGCCCCAAGGGAGGCAAGGTCCCTCTAGTTATTGCTTCTATTTCAAAATCCTAGTCCTTTAGGTGAAATGAAGCTCAATCCTCTTCATCAGGACTAAAGATATCCCTTACTGTATATAACATTGTGATCTAAAAGACAATTTTCCCCTCTCCCACCATTATATGCAATTATGGAGTAACCCCAATAAAAATTCCCATTCAGAAAAGGAAACAATTGCAAACACAGGCAGTCACTGATTAGAACAATGAGTAAATTACTACTGGATAGGAACTGGAGAGGTTCCCTGTCCTGGGAGGATTATGTTAGTAGGTTAGATATGGTCTCTGGTTCTGGGATGAACTGCCTTGTCCTCCATGCATTTTAGCCATGCCCTCTGGGAGGTTCTTCCTGATCTGTGTTCTTGCACAACATCTGAAATGGGTGCTAGAGGACATGCTCTCCTTGGGAACTACATAGTTTTCTTGGAACACTTTTCAATAATACAGTTTAGAAGGTCTGGAAGGTTTCATAGACCAGTCCTATGGCCTGAAACTCCCTAAAAAAATTAGTAGCTTTCTGATCTATTTGATACCAGTTTCATGTTAAAGTAACCTCACCCAAGTTTTTTTCTGGACATCTTCTAAAGTCTGTCTTATATGCCAGCATTGGTGTTGAGCCCATTTCTTTCTCCCTTGTTTTAATGAGGATAACTCAGAGAAATTGTGAACCAAAAGGTCTTAGTGACATACCAATATGAATCTGGCTTTCTGGCACAAGGCTATATCTATACTTTAATTTGGCTGAAAGTCTTAATAGCAGGGCTTTGTGAAAGGCTTTACATAGTCTTATTTCTTGTTCTTTGTAATATGGAAGCATTTCTATTTTCAAACACCACTAACAACTTCCCCATTTTGTTTGCATTCTTCTTTTGCTTGTTATGCCTTACTAAAGGCAACAAGGAATAGTCAATATACCATAACATAACAGCTCTACGTAACTGCTTCCCATATAGTTATAACCTCCACAGGCACATGCTTGGCTCTCTAAGTTGGCACAAATGACAGTTTTATCAAGAAGTTTGCAATGGCATAATAAGTGTCAGCAACTTCCAGCCTGTAATATCTATTTCTTCACCACCAATGCCTAGCCTCTAGGTCAATAACATGTGTTTTAAGTTTTTGTTATGTCAGAACCCTACTTTTAGGTACTAATTTTTTATTTTAGTTAAGGTCAAGTTAAAGCTTCTATCCCAAAACTAAGTGGCTCAGACAATTTTATTTCACTTTCATAAAATAATCAGTATCGAAAGGCAGTCTGCTCTATGAGGTGATCCAGGTATTACAGGGACAGACCTGCCAACCTGTCGGGCATGTCTAAGGTTTGTACAGTGGCTTCCATGTCTATCCAGCAAAAAGGAAAGATGAGAACCAACAGAGGAATATTGGTAGATGTATCTAGCTAAGTGGCCATGTGCCCAGGAAGAGTCAACAGATTCAAGAGGAAGACCTTCAATCCATACGCAACTCAACATGCAAAAAACCAGATAATCCAATTAATAAATGGGAGAAGTTATGAACAGATATCTCTTGAAAGGAGACATCTAGATGGCCAACAGACACATGAAGATGCTCAACATCACTCATCATCAGGGAAATGTAAATCAAAACTATAATGCAGTATCACCTCACACCTGTCAGAATGGCTACAATCAAATCTCCAAGAAACAAGTTTGGTGAGAATGTAGACAGAAAGGAACTCTCTTGCACTGTTAGTGGGAATGCAAACTAGTGTCGCCACTGTGGAAAAACAGTAGGAGTTTCCTCAAAAAGTTAAAAATAGAACTACCTTATGATCCAGTAATCACACTACTAGATGTACCCAAAGAACATAAAACACTAATTCAAGGGGATACCTGCACTCCTATGTTTATAGCAGTATTATTTACAATAGCCAGACTATGGAAGGAGCCCAAGTGTCCATCTATAGATGAATGGAGAAAGAAGATGTGGGAGATACACATGTGTGTGTATGTGTGTGTGCGTGCGTGTATATATTGTATGTGTGTGTGTGTGTATATATACAATGGAATATTGTTCAGCTATAAAAAAGAATGAAATCTTGCTATTTGCAACACCATGGATGGAGCTAGAGGATATAATACTAATCAAATCTACTATCGAAAACTATTTTTATGTAATTAATATACGCTTTATTGTTTATAAATGCCTGATTTAAAAAGAAAAAAAAATGAATCAGTTAGAGAAAAACAAATAGCACATGACTTCACTAATATTTGTAATTTAAGAAACAAAATGAATGATCAAAGAGGGAAAAAAGGAGAGACAAAGAAACAGAGTTTTAACTACAGAGAATAACTGATGGTTGCCAGAGGGAAAGTGAGTGAGGGGATGGGTGAAATAGGTGATAGGGATTAAAAGTATACTTATTGTGATGATCACTGAGTAATGTGTAGAATTATTGAGTCAGTATATTATATACCTGAAACTAAAATACTGCTGTATGCTAACAATACTGGAATTGAGAGGACATGATCAAAATCATATATACAGGAACAATGTGATTTAATATATATGTTATATCAATGACCTAATATGCTATGATACGCTCAAATGAGCTGTTATAAGCCCTACTAATATTTAACAGAAGATTAATAAATCCATTTCTATATATCCCAGATGTTTAGTTTTTTGATGTTACAAATAGTATTGTGGCATTTAAAAATAGAGTACCACTTAGCATGAATAACCCATAAAACTATGTTTTTGGACACCCAAAAACAGGTAAACAGTAATAGCTTAATCTTAAAATAAAATCAGTAACTTCATTCAGTTATGGAGGTTTTCTACATTACAGGCATAGAACAAAAGAATGGAAAAATGAGGTATTTTGGCATTATATCACAAAACATTGGCTTGGATGCTTGTCATATGACACAACAATAGACCTAGATAGTACCTTTGACTAATACGACTTGAAAAGATTAATCAAAGCTACAAAATTAATAATGTCATTGGCTTTCCAAAGCACTTGGACTTCTGGGTTTAGGACTACTTTGAAAACTTTGGTGGATTTTGGTGACTAATGAACCACATTTTACTAAATCAAAATAAAAATTTACATAGTTAGGTATATTTTAAGTAATTTGTTTAATTGATAGTATCTGCATCTTCACATATCTTTTCTTCCCTCCTCCACCCTTTGAGTGACCAATTCTCTAGCTCTGTTGGGGTTCCTTTCACCAAAGGATGTTGAACTGTTTTTTTTTTTTTTCCATATGCCTTCCGTTCAGTCTTTCCTCTCTCAGGGGCCTGCCTATCAGCAGCTCTAGCTACTGCTGGAGGAGCTCTCTTCTTCCAGTCACAAAGTTCTTAAAAAAGTAATCTTTATTTCCTCAAATTCCTTCATTTCTATTCTTCCTTACCTTTCTACAAGGTTGCCTCCATCCATAGTACTCCCTGAATTTTCTCTCATATGGTCAACAGAAAGTGCCATTTCCTTTTGTCCTGACCATACTTTATTTGTTCTCATCTTACCCAACCCCTTAGTAACTCTAAGGATGGTCAATCCATAGACCTACTCATTGCCTGCTGTGGTATCTCATTTTCCCTCTTTTTCCTCCTACTTTCTGATCATTTCTCCCCAGTTTCTTTTGCTGGCCCATCTTTATCTACTTTTGGATGCCAACTTTCCTCATGAACTAGTCAGTGGCCATCTTAAATTCTTATGCAGTTCACTCTCTATAGTCAATCCTCTCCTTGCACATTGTCTCCATTTTTTCTGTACCTAGACGACTAACAAGTGTATACATCAGGCTCAAGCCTCTCTTCCAAGCTTCTGGTTCTTGTATTCATCTGTCCACATGATACTTTCTCATGGATCTTTCTATGATACCTCAGACTCAATATGTCCCAATAATACGGGCATCTCACCCAAACTTGGTTCCCTTTCAGTGTTCCTTACCTCAGTAAATGGCATCCTCCTCCAACCAGGAACTCACCTCATAAAACTAGAAATGAGCATCTGCGGCTCCATATCCAGGATATTTGACTTCTGGAATAATACCACCTTTATCAATACAACAAAATTATTTACAGTAATAATCATGACATGGAATAACGATCAAGATTACAACAGAAACTCAGTGAAAACTGTTTTTGTTGAACTTTGCATATACAGTCATGGTAGAAACTAAATAGTGTATATGATTAAAATTGAATTGCATTTAAAGGAAAAAAAAGGGAAAAAGTAATTGCTTCATACATTTAAAGTACTTTAATTTATTTTTTTGTAAAAATGGGAAAAACTGCACCTACATATCCGTTGTTGCAGTAATGAATAATAATGTACATTCTATTGCTGAGCCTTAAATTCTGTAATTTGTCAAAGGCAAAATTGATCTTCATGTATTCATGCTTAATAGAAAGTACAGTAGATTTTGCCAATCTTTCTTCCCTCAGAGTTAAAGAACCCTTTAATTAATTTTAATTTTCAAACTTTTATTTAATATGAAACAACAGATATACAAGTAAGTTGAGGGAAGTCTTAAAGGGTAAGATTTGGTGGAGATTCACAAAGAAATTCACATTTCACATACACAGAAAAATGCAGTTCTGCTTGTGTCACTGTTTCTTCAGAATCTGTTTCAATTATTCCATGGTCAAAAAATTTTAAACACAAGGGAAAACTCTAAGTGGTCACTTAGTATAACAGAATTGAAATAATTCAAGTTATTTTTTCTTCATCTTTATAGTCACTATGCTGTCATTCTTTATTTCACTTCTATTGTCTAAAGGCAGTCATATGTAATATGGTTGGCATTAGAAATACAAAATGAGCCCAAAATGAACAAAAAGGATCCTGAACCTTTAGGAACCTACTGCCAAATGAACTCATATAATTGTATTTATGTGAGGTGTGGGAACCAGACTTGTAACTGGGACAATTCCAAATTAACCTCCTCTTAGACAGACTATAAAGGACAAAGAATAAACATGTGCTAATTTAATGTTACATATGCATTATCATTAACTCAACAGTAACTATAGAAATTGCTAGAACTGAGGCCAATAAAACATTTCTCTGGAAAAAATGTTTTTATCATTAACATTGATTTTTGCTATTATGGAACTACTTGTATCCTGATTATGGTGATGCTCCCTGACTTGATAAGGGTCTAACAATTCATAGAATTGTATCCCCCAAAAAACATATATAAAACCCTATGAGATACATACATATATAATACATGTTAAATTACACACACACACATATATATAGATGATATAAAGATAGATATAGATATAGTAGACATCATTACACAAGTGTAATGCATCTGTCAAAACTCATGAAACACTTATAATGAGTGAATTTTATGTATAAATTATTACCTAAAATGTTTTTCATTAAAAACTTTCTGGAGCATAATTATAATGAAAAAGAGATCACTTTTAGTGGATTGTATTTACATTTTAAATGCTCTACAAACAATATTCCTCCTTTTACCTAGACCCAGGGTAGATGGTTCCCATAGTCCCACACTTAGTACATCCCTAACATCTCTTATCCTTACTGCTGATATCCAAATGGATCCTAAAGATAACTAAATCTAATAGTTTAAGTATATTACAGAACTGCTAAGTGTCTCCATTTCTTTTTCTACACTGAGCCACTCTCAGATCCTGCTAAGACTTATGCAAAAACTCTGTATGTGGGAATCTCTCCACATCTGTTCATGCCACTCTAATCCATTTAACACAAAGCATCTCAAGCAATATTTGTAAAAAGAAGAATTGGCTATGTCATATCCCCTTTTAAGATTTTCAATAGTTTTGCAATAGCTCTTACAATGGAGTTAAAATCCTAACCAGAATCTAAAATCCTACATTACCAAGTCCCTACCTGTTCTTTCATTTCCATCCCAAATCATTCACCACCTTATTTTGTGACCTCTATCCACCATGACTGCAGTAGCTAATTTTCTTCTTCTCCCTCCTTTTCCATGAAACCCTCTCACTACCCTGACCCCAAGCAAACAGAGCAGGAGAATGTGGCTTTGGCTGGATAGAAATATAGAGATAGAAATACTCACCAGGGACTATGAGTCTTGAACAGGTAGCCAAAGGAAGAGAAATGGGGACCTTCTATTCTTAGTAGCAACACTGGTCCAGCAAAAACTCCAATTTTGCCCACTAGAGAGGGAAGGGTACAGTAGGAGTGGTTTCAATTCCTAGTTAAATGTAGATATCAGGTGGGCCAAGACTCTGCATCCTTTCAGTCTTTGAAAATGGCACTAATGTCTTCCATTCTGTTTGGGATATGGTATTGTTTATTCTGGCTGGAGCATGGCTGATATATTAAACAGAGAAGATACTTTTAGTCTTTAACTTGACCTTTCCTATAATAATGTCTCTTTTTCTGAAAGTCAAGGAACTCTGGAGAGACTCTTGCCAGTTTCTAAGAAAAATATCCATTGAATAGATCTCTGGACTCACTGGACCCATTGTGAGACACACCTAGGCCAGATCTCCATTCATCACCTGGTTTCCTTAAGTCCCTATTCTAACAGAAGGGTGGTAACTGTTCTGTGTAGCTCTAGGGTTAAGTGTCAGCTCAGGCCTGATATCCAATAAACCACCAATTTGGGGATTCTCTTCCCAGTGTACAAGTATGTACACAGCTAAGCATATACATAGCTGTGTCACTTTGGGAAAGATCTAGAAGAATAATTATAATATACACTTGCTCTGTCATTGTAGCATCCATTCTTGGAAAGATCCCACCATTCCCTTAATTAATGAACTTTGATTCTAAGAGCTAAGTGAGATATAAAAACTATTTAAGGAATCATGACTTATCACCAGAGCAACTGACATCAGCATTCTACTCATCCATTCACACACATATATACATATGTACACACATACATATTGTTTTTTGTTGGCTGACTGACCATCATCTTATCTTGCCTCCAAAAATCATATGGGCTATTTCTTTATTATTGTCACAGATCCCTGAAGGCCAGGACTTCTGACTGCAATTCTGACTTTGATTTCCATCATAGCATTTTGTTCTACCTTGCCTCTGATGGTTAAATGATACCACAGGCATTGGCCTCTATATATTCAAAATTCTATAATCTTTCTTGACTTCAGGGATCTCAGAGTCAGACAAGGCTACAGAAAACAGTACTAAACCTTTTAGAGTTTCTGCTGCCTCCTCCCACCAGCACATTTCTTGTTGCTTTAGTTAAAGTAATATCCTCTGGTCTCACTTAGTAATGGAGCCATCTAGTATGTTTCTGAGTCTTATATAATAAATCCTTTTTAGCATGCTAACTTCTTGTAGTATTTTGACCTGGTCTTTAACATCTGCCTACACAGTTTTTGCATCTCATTTAACTTAATGAGGGCCATCATTTTTGCCAATTTTCACCAGTTTATAGGACAGGTACAAGTGTCTCTGCCCAAGTGATCAATTCTGAATCACAGTTGACAGTGGTTCTCAAGCTTTAGCATCCATTATAGTCACCTGGAGAGTTTGCTAAACTGTAACTTTCTGGGAATCATTCCCAGAGTTTCTGATTCAGGTCTGTGCGGGACCCAAGAATGTACATTTCTAACAACTTCCCAGGTGAAGCTTATCCTGCTTATAATGAGGACCAATCTTGAGAACTAAGTTAAAGAGTGACATCATATCAACAAACTCATTCTTTTTCCGGCTTCATATTGTCCATTACCTCAGCTAGGACCCATAAAATCTATTCCCAGGTTCTGCTAATATATGCTTTAAGTTTCAGGGAGATCTGGAGTTTCAGTATTATTAAGCCATTAAATATCAGAATAAAGGGAAGAAACAAGTATAACATGATTTTGAATTTTCTGTCTTGCATGTCTGAACAGAGAGTGGTGCTATTCCTAAGAGAAAGAAAGGTAATGGCTAAGATTGGGTGGGTGTGAATATGGCAGGTTCAGGTTTGTACCTGAGCGTTATCAACTTAGGGATGTGTAGTAAGTAGGATAAAGGAGACTTGAGCTAAGCAAGAAGTATGTCCAGGAGATACAGTGTAAGGAGTTGGAATAAATGGGTTCAATGTGGAGTCATAGGGATGAATGACAATGCCCAGAGAGACTATTAATATAGAGAAGAGATAGGGTAAAGGATAGGGAGGGCAATACTCAAAATTAAGATGGATATTTGCACAAAGGGAGTCTCATAGTTTAATCAGAGCAAAAACTTTAATAGCTAGGAATCCATAAAAAAGGGACTAGCCTACAATGTTAAAAGCTGAAGAATAGTTAAGGAATATGTACACTCTGAAGAGTCACTATCAATGGAAGAAATTATGACACTGGTATTAAATTTACCAATACAGTTTCATTAAGTTCAGTGTTTGGGGAAGAGGTGTATGGAAGCCTGACCCCAGGGGGTAGGTGGGGCAATGAAAGATGTTGTACACTGTTTTTGTTTTGTTTTGTTTTTAGAGACATTTGGCTGCTAAGGAAGCTACAGGGAAATCCGAATATTTGGAAAGTATCTTCTATTCTGAAGTCAGATGTAAAAGGAAAAGAATCCCAATGGATGGAGTACGTGGCAAGAGTTAAGACAACAGGCTGACTCCTTAGAGTTTACAGAGAGAGAGAAAAAAAAAGGAGAATTAGAAGTGGTTCCAAGTATTGAGCAATACACAGTCTCAAAGAATTCCCCAGTAATTTTTTACGTGAAAATGAGTAACACTTTTAAAGATTATAAAACAGCGTAATGCTTAATATTATACAGAAAATGTCAACTTATTACAAAACACCAAGATAATTTCCCTTTAAAAATGCCAAATATAGGGTATTAAAGGCATATATTGCGTGGAGCACTGGGTTGTGACATAAAC
Source organism: Spilogale gracilis (assembly GCA_004023965.1). Taxonomy (NCBI): domain Eukaryota; kingdom Metazoa; phylum Chordata; class Mammalia; order Carnivora; family Mephitidae; genus Spilogale; species Spilogale gracilis. Next base: position 196,100 of record PITA01000602.1, read on the forward strand.
AATGAATCTTGGAACACTGAAAAAATAAAGTAAAAAAAATGCCAACTATAAAGCCATATTGAATTTTCAAGGAATTGTAGTGGCCTAAATGACACTGATTGTATGTCTGGGGCCTATGAGATGTCCTTCCTGGAGCTCTTGATTTGGTCCCTTTATCAGTATATGACTTGAAATCAACTTACCTGGATCCTATTAGACTAGCCTCATATAAAAACCCTTTTGCTACACATTGTTAAATACTACTATATCCTTGCCTTTTTGTTGAAGGTCAATAAAAATTTGCCACATAAATAAATGTCAGCTTAACTTGCAATATCATCATTAAAGACAGTGTATATTTTCACCCAGATGTGAGGACAGACTTTACCTTCTAATAATCGTTTCTAGGAGAACTCCTCCTCTGCTCTAAAGACATTTGTATCTCTTATAATCAGACAATTAAAATAGTGCAAGTCTTCCAGTTCTTCCCTTTACAGTGCCAAAAAATTCACTGTTAATTTGTGCTTGGCATGTCATTTATCCTTCTCATCTTTTTCACGACTTCAACACTGTTACTTTAAACCTTTCCTTCATTGTGAGCTCTTTCAAATACTTTAAAAGTAGTGCAAATATAAATAATATACACATAAACTCACTAAGGATAGATGTAGTGTTAGACTTTAGTCTGAGACAAGGTTGCCTATCCAGTCTGGAAGACTTTGATAAAGTACCATTTGATGGGGATTGTTAGGTTCTTCGGGTGCAGAATGTAGAACTACAAAAATTATGACCAGTATTTCTTCTACCATGCAAGAGAGAGTCACCAAAAAGGTGAGATTTATAATACTTTGGAATGAATTTTCCTGGTTCTTAGGAATTACCAGATGTGAATGCAATGTGTTCACTCCCCAGTGACTTTAGGACCCACAGAAATCCATAGAAGTCTTTTATGTACAGAATGAAAAATGGAAGATTAAAGAAGATAAAATAAAATAAAATAAAATAAAATAAAATAAAATAAAATAAAATCTGAGTACACTCAATGGGAACTGAGATAAAGATAGAGACCTTACATCATGCCAATTATTTCTTCAAAGCAATATTGTAATGTCCATTTTCCTTATATGTACCCAGAGGGCTCAGAGAAAGGACATGCCTCTTACTATTTTAAAAATAATTTTAAGGACTTCAGATGGTAGAGAAAGAAAAACTAATTGTATAAAGATAAAGCCTCTAGAGAGTTATTGTTGATATTGCCTTCATGGAAGAGAAGTTTAAGACACAGTGATTATTAAAACAGGAAAACTCATCCACGCTCTCATTAAAGTAGATAACAAAATGATTTTGCTTAGAGCAACAAATGTGAAATCTCTTAATTTTCTTCCTAAACCATGTGACTCCTTAGCAGCTTAGATAAAAGAAGCAGTTAGAGCAGATGAGGCTCAGATCTCCTGTTAATGCAAAGTAAATTGAATTCTAGAGAATCTTGGTTCTTTCAAGTTGGCTGAGGGTCCCACAGTTCAATACAAAAACCATTATGCTTACTTACCACGGTACAAAGTCCTCCAAATCATTTATAAGGGCTGAGCCTGAACGAATGGCCCCAAGCTTGCCTGCTTCATTGCCAATAAATCCAAGCCCTCCTCAGACATTATTGAATTGTTCTGACAGTCATACACAGCATTCATCTCCTTTCTCCTCTCTTTTCAAATCTTACAGTTGCCTTTTCTCACTAACTTTTTTTCCCTTTACCTTTATCTGCAGCACGTCTCATTTTGGCTTCCAGTGTTCACATTCCTATAGTTCTTTACCCATATCCAGCTTACCCTGCAATCAACACTGGTCTGTGGGGAAGACCCAGCAATACGTCATAATGTAACCTCGCTGCACCCCACCACCTTCTCCTCAGTTCATACCTGGCAAACTCTCCACCAGAAAGATTTAAGATTTCATTCCCTCCTGCATACTCATAACTATCAGATGGTTCTCTCTTCTAGAGCCAGGAGAGGGGACATACTGGAGGACTCTCATTGCCACTTATCTAAGCTAACTGGCTAGTGTGATACCAAAAGTAACCCAAGTAGAGGACAACCCACAATACATTTAAATTTAATTTCAGGGATTGTTATACAACTCCTCCTATCATCACAGTAGTGTTATTTCAAATTTGAATTAAACTTATGTCATAATCCTTGAGGGGACACCAATTGGATGGGGCCATACTGATTAAAACAGTACCATTTGGATATTTGAATCCTTGAAATGGGTTACATCAGGTATGATACCTTTCCTGAGTCAACCTGTAGCACCTGCCTAAAGCTGGGAATTATGTTTCCCTAAATCCCTCTTATATATGGATTTTGGGTAGAGTGGGTCAGTGAGATGAGTTCACACAAGATTTGGGGGACTCAACTACTGCAGCCTTCCCAAGATGGAAGGGTTGCTGGGCATACTGGGCATTCAGTGGCAAAATCAGGAAAGTTTGCACAAATCATGAAGTTGGTCACCCTATATTTAGAAAGTGGAAGTGATATCAAGATTATCTTAGACTATCATGGGGGTCAGAGTGATGAAGAGACACGGGCGTTTCCAGCAGAACTGTGCTTGTCTGCATCCCCCTCCTAGCCTCGTTCCAGCTAGTGTACCCAATCTCTGACTCTGCCTCCTATTGGTAAACAAGCCAGGCACCATTGCTTGGCTGCAAACTCTGAGATGTAGGGTTCCCCATAGGGACAGGGGATGCCACAGAGGCTACAGTTTTTAGAGCCAACTGTTCCTACAGACCTCTCCACATGCTTCCATTTTGTGGTTCTGTTTCCACAGGCAGATGCATCATGATGTTCCAGAGATTCCCACAAACTCTCACTTGCCCAACTGCACTGGTGCTTCAGAAGGAAATACTATTTGATCCTCTGATGCTCATCTTTTAGAATTTATACTTCTCAGCTCCTCCTACTTCTATGTGAGCTCTAATTGCTTTATTAAATACCTCATTCCCACAATAGTTGTTGTGGCTCTCTTCTCCTGATTCAGCTCTGACCAATAAGCCTGAGTACTGAGTAATCACCACTGTGCGGTACCAAACAATCATCACTCAGGAGCCAGAAGTATGTATCAGGAGCCTAACTACACAGTCAACAACAGTAACGATGGGTGCCACAGTAGAAGGTAACTCAATCACTCTTTCCTCAGAGAAGTTAACGCTACAATCCTCTTCTCCCACCTCTTTCCCCACATCCGGTTTTTCTTTTCCAAAACTCATTTTTAAAAATTTGGCATTTATCACAATTTGCGAATTTTATGTTTATCTGTGTGATTATTAATTCAATGTCCGCTCTTCCTTGGCACCCCACTGAAAGTTCAAATCACCTTGGTACCCTTCAACACCACATACACTGTCTACTTAGAGATTATAAAATGCCTGGCACACAGTAGGTGAACAAAAAAGTACAATGAATATGTTAAAATAAATCCATTTAAAGAACCGTGATTTGGAACCTAGGATTCTCTTAAAAGAACACACACTTGCTGCTTTGGTCTTAACCACAATATGTGTCTTGGAAGAAATAAACAATTCTCCAGTTCTAAACATTGAGAGCCGTTTTACATTCCATCAGTAACATAACCCATGACCAGGTAAATACTTGTCTTCTTTATTTCCTCCAACAAAGAGATCATTACAAACTTCTCTGTTAATCCCCTAAGTACAATGAGGAGTCCATTAAAGGTGCAGGCTCAGAAGTTAGTAAACCTGGGACAGAGAGAAATGTTTATACTATTAAATGAATAATGGCTCCACCTTGTCTCGAAGAGGAGAATTTTCCTGGCTTGCCATTTGCTTTGTTTGTTAGTAGGTTTTAAATCATTTAACAGGTCAAAAAGATATTATGCCTGGCATGAATACTTATGTTCCCACAAGGCTACTGAGGAGAAGCAGGCTTCAGCAGAAGTTCCTAACAAGTTGCTTTCTGGCTGTCACATTGAGATTTTTGTCTTCTATAAAGTTTTGGAAGTCACTGTAAAACTGTAACATTTCCAAGTGCTAAATGGATTTAAAAGGCCATTTCCCAGTTAAGGGGACACTGGGTAAAGGTGCAGCCCAACCCAAGCTTGCCTCTGCTCTAAGATGGAAAGTGCAATTCTTGAGGCCAAACATTTTCTAAGTACACTTCCTATTTCCTGTTCAAAGCTAGTCCATTTTGGGGGATCACTCCCATATTCCTCTAAACAAAGTTAATAATCACGCTTGAGTATTAGCCAGAAACAGAGTTTCTCACTATGTCCTGGAACCTGGGCATCAGTGCAATCTCCTAGTCATCTCCATTCATCTGAAGTTCTCAAAAAGGTGGGTATCCAGGGCGCCTGGGTGGCTCATTGGGTTAAAGCCTCTGCCTTCAGCTCAGGCCCTGATCTCAGGGTCCTGGGATTGAGGCCCGCATCAGGCTCTCGGCTCAGCGGGGAGCCTGCTTCCTCCTCTCTCTCTCTGCCTGCCTCACTGCCTACTTGTGATCTCTCTCTCTGTCAAATAAATAAATAAAATCTTAAAAAAAAAAAAAAAAAAGGTGGGTATCCAGGATGACAACAAAAAGTCTGCAGGAGTCTCCATCAGCAAGCCGGGTTCAGCAGTCACCACACTTCCTTCACTGAGCGGGGAAGTTAATAAACATACTTGCCCACAGAAAGGTACCAGCAGGTCATGGTGAGTGGGTCCACGAAGCAACCACTGGGCATCAGATAAAGGACAGCCCTCCGAGAAGTCACCTAAACACTGAACTCATTTCACAGATGGGAAAATGGAGATGTGAGCAAAGAAAAGGACAGTTATGGACTTTTCTTTCAACACAAAACAAAACAAAAAAGTGAAAATGAAGCCCATACCTTTTTCTTGGGTCATTATTCTCGGTGTCAGATAGATACCTGCTTTGTGGGAGCCATGGGTCACCTGGGGAGATGAAAGCACCGAAGACAAGAATGATGTGACTTGGAGGTGTTTGGGTGTTTTATGGATCTCTGGACCTGGGCGCCTTTACTAGACTGAGCGAGTCCTGCTCACACAGGCCTCACATAGCAGAAGTCAGGGTGAGCCCACATGCTCTCCATCTCCCTGCTCTGGGCATCTTAATTTCAGATCTACTGCCTCACCTAAGCCAGTCAGCTGCTCCTGCCTGGGATTTTGGATCTTTAAGGAATAAAAATTAAAATGCCGGGATAGTTGAGAACTGATTCAGTAAGAGAGCAGAGTGGTGCCAGGACTGTGAGTCTACGGGGAGGAACCTGAGGTCCAGGGGCAGGGGCAGCAAGTGCCCGGTGCCAGGGCAGCATCTGAACCAGACAGTTCCAAAGCATGACTTGTTTCAGACTGGGATCTGCTCCAGCCTGCCCGTCTAAATGCTTCACCATTCTTAGTTCCTGCTCTTTTTCCAACTCTGGTTCTTCAGCTTTCACTGAATTCGGAGATAATGTAGTCCTCTTCTACCGATTTTGCTAGAGCAGATTTGAGACTTCACCGTCTGGCGGTGGCAGTAATGGGGAGGCAGAGAAGAGCTTCTCGACAAGATAAATGGGGTCTAGTGTTGGCTTAGCTGCCCTATGGCTATGTGGCCTTGGGCAAGTTGGTCTCCTTTACTAGAACTCAGCATCTTCATTCTATCAGAAAAGCACTGGGCAGACGGTTCTTGTCACGACTATAGTGTTGGTGCCACCTTTTGTTTATGACACTGTTATTGATGCCTAAGATGATGTCCCTACAGTTCTTAATACTTCCAACAAATTAATTCAATTTAACAAATCTACTGAACACACATTCCATGTCAGGCGTGCTAAATGCTGGAAATCTAACAATGAAGAGATCAGTCATGGTCTCTGTCCTTTTCAGGCTCATGAGGAAGACAGAAATGATTGCCAGTCAGTTACCATGGCGTGGAATAAGCATCATGCTCCAGCAAGGGTAGGGTGTGCTCACACAACATTGACGGGGGCCCTACCCAAACTCTGGCAATCAGGGAATTTTCTGCAGAAATTGTGACTTCTAAGTTTTTCTGGCAAGAACTGAAGGGTGTTAGATATGGTGGGGAGACAAACTATCTCAAACCTAAGGGACAGCATGAGTATGGAATCTCAGCAGGAACTGAGAGGTCAAAGCCACTGGATGAAATGATGCTAATGATATGAAGGAGGTAAGTCGAGGCCAGATCAAACTGAGTGGGCCACATTTGGGTTTTCCCTTAAAAATTAGGAGACTATTTTAGAGATCAACTCTACTACTTTCCTTTCCTCCCTTCACCAAATTAAGAAAGTAAACAGATGTGTTTTAGAATGATTTGCATCAACAACAGGGTGGTATAAAAACATATTTTCAGAGTTAACCAGAAAGATTAAGTTCTCCATTTATTGAGCCCTTAATTCCCGGACATTTCTCTGGGGGTGCATGTGGAATCTATTCCTGGAAGAGTATACATAATGACACTCAGTACTGAGCTTTTCAGCAGGCCGGAAGGCAGGCGTACCTTTCTGCTTCACCTAGTTCATACTGGACTTATTTCATGTAGATTTCCAAAACTGGCTCCCAGGGGTGCCTGGGTGGCTCAGTTGGTTAAGTGACTGCCTTCGGCTCAGGTCATGATCCCAGAGACCCAGGATTGAGCCCCACATCAGGCTCCCTGCTTGGCGGGAAGCCTGATTCTCCCTTTCTCACTCCCCCTCTCCCCCTGCTTGTGTTCCCTCTCTATTTGTGTTTCTCTCTGTCAAATAAAAAATCTTTAAAAAAAAAAAAACAACAACAAAAAAAGAAAACAAAAAAACTGGCTCCTGGATTACAAAGGCATAAAACTATTAAGGAACCTCACTGAAACAAAGCAGTTTTAATATCTGTTCCCCCCCCCGGTTCCCTAGAGTACCTTTTGCCCAGAGGGGGCTGTGTTAAAATATCCACTCCCCTTTGATCTTCAGAGCAGAAAAGAATTTGCTACAAGAGCAGTAGAAACATTTCAACAAGAGTGAATGTTGCCACTTTCCCCTATAATATGTTATGTGGAATCCATAAACACCTTTAAGCACTTATAACCCTACTTTCTTAATCAATCCCATGTCCTTAGGAGTCCTCATACTCATGAGGTCTTCTCTTTTGATAAGGAGAGTCTATCCACGCCTCTCCGAACACCTGACACTCGGGCCCACACATGGGTGAGATCTGATCTTGCCCAGTAAGACAGCACTGCCTCCCCCCTTCCTCTGGACTCTGCCCTCACAGCAGTGCAATTGATTTGCCCTGGTATTTTTGACATTCACATTGCACTGTGGGCTCCCACTGAGCCTGCTGTCGGTGAAATCTCTTAAAGCTTTATCCCATGTATTGCAGTTTAACTACTTCTCCCCTTCCCCCCACGTACAATTTGACTTCTGAACCCAAGTGCAAGACCTTCCATTTATCCCTATTAAATTTCATCTTGTTAGATTCAGGCCATTGTTCCCGCCTGTCTAAATCATTTTGGATCTTGGCCCTGTCAGCTGTCTCCCTCTTTGCTTTACATCTTCTGCAAATTTGATCATCATGCTTTCCATGTGTTAACCTAAGTCATCAGTGGAAGAGTTAGGATAGAGACAAGGAAGGACACGGCCCTCTAGGTCACTGGAGGTTGCTCTCCAGGTTGACGGTGATCAATCAATCAGTATTCATTGAGTACTGTCTTTCATCCAGGTTCCAGTTCACCGAGCTATGTTATCATCCAGCTCACATTTCTCCATTGAGTCCCCTCCAATATCAGGGGGTACTTTTTCAAATATCTCGCAGCTATCCACATACACTATGCCAGAATGCCCCTTTATCTAATAATACAAGGAAACTAGGTGTGGAAAAATCTATGAGCAGCACTGCAAACATTGATCAATGTGGCTTATGTAGAGCAAGATTTCTAGAACAAGGTAGCAACAGAGTTCTGTCATACTGGAACATGAGCTCCTTAAAGCCGGGCATGTTTCTCTGCCAGTTTTACTCATCGTTATTTCTCCAGCACCTAGAGCAATAGTTGATGATAGCAGACCCTCAGAAATGTGTTACACATGATTTCATTCATGAACATAGATTTGGGTTAGTTGTAATCTAACCAATCCAAAAAGCAAAACCTTTGTGTATTTCTAAATGAAGAAATGGTAAGATCGGATGCTGGGTTCACTTCTTGTCACCTAGATTCAGGGGTTGCCGAACCACAGCCCAAGCCAGGCCAATTTCCTAATATTGTAAAGAAAGTTTCATTGCAACACAGACACGTTCATTCATTAACTTATTGTCTGTGGCCCTTTCATGCTATCATGGTGGAGTTGAGTATTTGTAACAGAGACTGGAGTCCAAAAAGCTGAAAGTATTTACTATCTGGCTTTATACAGAAAATGTTGGTCAGCCACTGGCCTAAGGAACTAAATCTAAACTCCTTATTGCTAAGATTCTCCATGATCTAAGTTTTTGCTAATTTTGCTACAGATAAGAGTAATGATCCAGAAAGATATGCCCAAACATATCAGGCCTATTGTTCATGCTGTGCCTTCTCCGGACGTGGGAGAAAGCCATGGTCCTGTGCTCCCCGTCTTTTTCAACACTGTGCATCATACACATGAAAGGAGTATATGCAAAACAGACACAATTCTGTACAAATCTTTGCTGAATGTCTACAATAGCCTGAGCACTATATTAGACACTTAACAATTATCTTCGCAATAGCCTTGCAAGATAAATAATATTATCTCCTTCTTTTTCTATCGAGAAAACTGAGGAATTAAGCAGCTTACCCAATGATTCATAGAGAATAGAGGGTTTACCTGAAGTCTGAGCTAAGGTTTGTCCGAATCCACTTGTAATTTGGTTTATTTTTGTTTATTGCATGTTCGGCAATAAGCCAGTTTACAACAGGAGGGAAGGGACATGTCCAATTTTATAGAAATCTTGATTTGGGGCTTAAAATACAATTGAATTCATTTTTTTAAATCTTCTATTGATGTTTAAGTCAGCCAAAGTCAATTTTATTTTGAAAAGCCATTAACTAGCATGCATTTAAACAATAAAATCGATTCAGAAATTATTCATTCAGTTAAAAATCTGAGACAGCCACATTAATGGAATTGTATTAGAACTATCCTAAATTCATTCATATCCACACTCAATCGTACTGCGCTCTTCACTCAGGCAGCTCCCATCCCATCTGCCAATGCACAGATGGGCTGGTCCATGCACACGAGCTCTTCTTTTTATGTTGCATGAGATGGCAACAATGATGAACCTGGTGAGTCTTTCAGGAGCCTAGCATGTAGCTTAGTGCTCCCTCATGGTATCTTTGGGCGTCAGGTAAGTGACTGGCATTATGTAATCAGTTTCTATTTATGTCCCTCTACTTCAGATCGTTTCTCTGGCCCAGGCTGTGCTTTCCCTGCACTAATAACTGGATTTGAGCTTTCCCTTAAGATCATATTTCATCAGCTACTGGCGCATCTCTTCTGCTGCTAATGCCACACTGATCTTCTTTGGCAAGTTTCCAGACCTCCTTTGATCACCTTGGGAGCTATATCCTAGCCAGGCTTTTCTCTCTACCCCTGACCCATCCATATGCCCTTATCCCCCACAAGCTCCAGCATCAACCCCCTGGCCGGATTTAATTTCTTACGCATGTCTATTCAAGCAGACATGAAAACAAAAATAGTATTTCCCTGGAAAGAACTTCATTTCCCATGGCCAAATGGAGCACTGCTCTCACCATCAGGAAATACCTTCCAGGGTTCGGCTGAATCCCTTAAGTGAACCTAGAGAAACAGTGAGACAGATGTAGAGAAAGGGGAAAAAAAGTCTTATGTGAAAGCACGTTTAGGATCTTCTGGGTATTTTGTTAAATAAACACCACAGGGTAATTCGGTATTTATGTAAGGATAAAACCCAACCTTAAAGATGATAGGGCATCAGTGAAATTTAATTACTCCCTCAGGTCTCTGCTGTGCAAGGAAGTGTTCACATGACAACTTGGGTGGCTTGTTTTTTATGGTATTGTTTCTCACATGAAGGCATAGATAAAAATGGCTCGTGGCTGGAGGTGCGTGCCCATCGTGAATAGAACCCAATCCACCCACACCAGGTCTCATTCAGCAAAAGGTAATTCATGTCAACTCCACGTGCTTAGCCCCTGTGCTCCAGGGAGAACTGACCAGGAGGCCAGTTGCTATGGGGCACTGATGCCACAGCAGGCACTGGCAGAGTCCCGCGGTTTCTCAGCAATACAAGTCCTGGCTTCTAAAGGAAGGGAGCCACAGCTAATCTCCCTTCTATTAAGTGTCATTTGAAGGGGATTATGCAGAATGGGTAAGTGGGCAGAATTCTCTCTCCCTGGCTGAGAAACCCTAAAAGAGCATCTTTTAGTTTCTCAAAAAATCTTGGACTCACTTCTAGGCCATAGGACTTTGGTTGAAGGACCAGAAAAGGTCTGCAGCTTTCGTGTGCACACACTCTTCCATCTGAGCTCTCTAGTCCCTGGCTCCAATGAGCAGTCCACACACAAGGCTGCATCTGACACCACAGTCTGGCTGGAGCCTGCTTGAGTCAGAGCTTCCCTAAGTCGGCCTACTCCATACCACATCCACCCCGAATGCCATCTCAGAGCCCTTTGTTAGTTGAGTGGACTCACAGTGAATATGACGTTCTCTCAGCTTCCCAAGATTAGAGAGCAGTTATGTGGTTATGGATGGTTGCTTACATTTAATTAAAGAGCTGAAGAAATAGATCTCTTCTTGGGATGATGGGTTTTCTGGACAGTTAGTACGATACTTCTTCGAGACTTCAAATTCATGGAATTAGGAAGTCAAGGGATATATGCTAGACCAGTGACTTCACCATTTCTGGACCAGAGTTTCCCCAAGAGAAAAATAATGGGGGGCAGGGGGATTGTGAAATGACTGAGCACTAGATAAGTCAACTGGACTCTGCTTCCTGCAGTCCCCCCCGCCCCAACAATTGCTTCCCGGCCACCTGATCACTGAAAGCTCCACTACTGAAGTGGCGGCTGAAGACCGGAAATAGTCCTTGATTCCTGCTCTCCTTTGCCCAAGACTAGCCTCAAATCACACCAGCCGTAACATGCTATTGATCCACTACCTGTGTGTTTCTGTTTGCTTCCCCCCCTCACCATCCCTGGTGTTTCTGCCTTGGTGGACTCATTTGCAACAGAATGGATGGAACTAGAGAATATAAAGCTCGGCGAAATAAGTCAGAGAAAGACAAATATCATGATTTCAGTCATATGTGGAATTTAAGAAACAAAACAAATGAGCAAAGGAAAAAAGAGCGAGAGACAAACCAAGAAACAAAATCCTAACTATACAGAACAAACTGATGGTTACCAGAGGGGAGGTAGGTGGGGAGATGGGTGTAATAGGTGATTGGTATACTTATGGTAAGTACAGAATGGTGTACAGAATGTTGGATCACTATATTGTACACCAGAAGCTAATATAAGACTATATGTTAACTACACTGGTATTTTTAAAAAAATGTTTAAAAAAATCCAACCATACTATTCCTCTGCTTAAAATACTTCGAACCCATTCTATAGCTAGAAAATAAAGTCAAGTGTCTCCTCAGATCCATTTCTCTTTGTATCACAGAATGTAGCTAACTTACATATGATTTGGACTTTTGAAAAAGGATAATACATTGATTAAATTGAACTTTTTAATTTTGGATAGTAATAGGAATTCTAGACAGACCCCTTGACTCCTTACACAGTTCATAATGGTAATATATTACAAAACTAGAGTACAATATCACAGCCAAGATACTGACTTTGATACCCTTAAGATAAAGAACGTTTCTACCTACCACAAAAATTCCTTTTATTGCTCTTTAATTGCCATACATACCTACTTCCCCACCCTTCCCCAATCTTTGTCTCTAATCTCTGACAACCACTGATCTATTATCCATTCTTAGAATTCCATACTTTCAAAAGTGTCACATAAATAAAATTATACAGTATGCAACCTTTGGGGGATTTTTTTTTACAAAGAATAATTCTCTGTAAAGTCATCCAAGTTTTTGCATGTATCAATACTTTGCTTCCTTTCATTGCAAGATGTATTTCATAGCACGAATATGCCACAATTTACATAATCTTTCATCTGGTGAAAGACTTCTGGGTCATTTCCAAATTTTGACTATTACAAATAAAACCCTTATATGCATCCATGTACAGATGTGAGTGCAAGTTTTAATTTCTCTGGGACAACTGTCCCCAAGTGCAATTTCTAAGCTGTGTGGCATTTGCATGTTTGTTTGTTGTTTTTAAAAAAGATTTTATTTGTTTATTTGACAGAGAGAGAGATCACAAGTAGGCAGAGAGGCAGGCAAAGAGTGGGGAGGAAGCAGACTCCCTGCTGAGCAGAGAGCCCGATGCAGGCTTTGATCCCAGGACCCTGAGATCATGACCTGAGCCAAAAGCAGAGGCTTAACCCACTGAGCCACCCAGGTGCCCACATGTTTGGCTTTATAAAAAACTGCCACACTCTTTTCCTGTATGGTTGTAATATTTTATATGTTTACACTAGCCATGTATGAGTGAACCAATTTTTCTATATCTTTGCCGGAATTTGATGCTGTCACTATATTTTTTAAATTTTAGATTTTCTAATAGGAATGTAGTATATCTCTCTGTGGTTTTAATTTATATTTCCCTCATGACAAACGTTGGTAAACATCTTTTCATGTGCTTGTTATTTCTTATTCACTTTGATAAAATGTCTGTTCATGTCTTTTGCCCATATTGTCATTGAATTGTTTAGGATTTTTTTTAACCGACAAGCTTTTATTAGTTACTCATATATTCTAAATACTAATTCTTTATTGGGTAAGTGATTTGTAAATATTTTCTCACAGACTATATAGCTTGTCTTTTCATGCTGTTAACAGGGTCTCTTACAGAGAAAAACTTTTAATTTTGGATAGGGTCTAATTTATCCATTTTTCCTTTTATGGTCTGTGCTTTTGGTGCCATGCCTGCATTTTTTTGCATAACTCTCAATCCCAAATATTTTCTATTTCTAAAAGTTTTATAGTTTCACATTTTACATTTAGTTCCATGATCCATTTTGAGTTAATTTTCATAAGGTGTAAGGTTTAGATCAAGGGTCTTTTATTCTTTTCCTTTTTGTCTCCTCATCATGTCCCCTCATCCAATGAATGTCCAAATTGCCCTTGGACCCTTGGTCCAAAAGGCCTGGCAGAAACTTGTAAACGGTGGTGTCTCCATTTTGGTCTCCTCCCTTGGTTCCCTAACAGGTGAGGTACCCCTTTTCCGGCTTTCATGATTTCCAGCTCCCTCCCTTTTCATCCAGACCTCCAAAAAGCCTTTATTATGGCCTACAGTCTCTGGAGCCTCCCGACTGTGCAGTCTTCTTCAAGAAGCTAGGTTCATCCATACAGGCAAGCCTATGAATCTTAAAAAGGCCTCAAGAATTCCAACTAGAACTACCCTCTATACAGCTGGCTCAGTGGCCTTGCCTTCTCTCCCCACCATCTCCTCCCATAACCCTGACCTTAAAGAACTAAAGAAATAACAACCCCGCCTAGGTGTGACAACTCACTTGTGGAAACAGGATTTTTAATCTAACATTTCTGGATTTCCCGGGACTTGGTGCCCCAATTTCACAGCATATCAGACTGTGTCCTGGCTCCTTGTTACTACTTCATTTTATGGCTGCAATATTGAAAGAATTTGTCATGCTCGGATATCTGGCTCACATAATAGACAAATACTTGTTATATGCTATAGGAAACCATGTGGGATCTCTTTCGCTTTCTTCATTTCCCAATTATCGTATATGTCCCAGCTGTACTCACTCTCTGAATACAAACGGCCCTGATTTAAAATCATCTAAATCTATGTGTGCTTGAGGAAATATTTCCACAAAAGACTATCAAGGACCATTCCCTTCCTGACACATTCTTGAGGGAAACAGTTTAAGCTGAGATACCACCTGGAGATAAGACAATTATTCAGAAGATGCCCTGGGAATTCATAGTCTAGTCTTAGCACAGCTGAGTCCCCTTAGGCTGTAAGAGCATGGTCTCTGAGGTTGATCCTGAATCAGACTAGAACTGTTTCTGGTTTTATTTCACTAAACCCTGGATATAATGGAGTGGTAGAGCTGAGAGTCCTCTTTATCTATAGGTCCATTTTAATGGCCCTGGTTTTTCTGTCCCTGTCCATTTTTATTCAATGTGACTGTCATCCATGAATTTGATCATACTTTGCCTGAGGTGCTTTAAGCAAACTGGATATTTTTTTTAATAATAAAAAGCTGACAAATGAAATGTTTAAAAATAGGATGATGCTGATTCCAAGAATGTATCTGGAGTGGATGTGGGAAGAGTGAAAAGGTCTCTTTTGGGCTTTTTTAATGCTCTTCCATGACCCTAAACATTCTTTATCCATTAAGAGATGTCGTCCTTCAGTTTTTTACAAACTATTCAAATGCTTCTTCAGTGCAATTATTTGGGAAACCCAACACCAGTTGGATGGAGAAGGAAGGTATATGTATAAAGTAGTCCCCATCCCTAACTCTTCAACATCTTGAGACTTATAGCACCCTTCAATACATTTCCTATTCCTAAGAGGCCTCCCTTGATCACTATTATGCATAATTTTTCCTTCTTCAAGTGCTTCATAAATTAGTACCCATAAAAACTATCTGGCATATAAAAGACCTTCTCTGGGAACTCTTTTGCAAAATAGTTGTGTAGCACTCGTGAAATCTTACATTGTTTTTGAAAACTCCTGGGAGGAGTTCTATCTCTATTTCTTCCCCTCACCTCAAATCATACACTGTCTCTCTGTCCACCATTTTAGCTCCCCTACAATTTGAGGCATTTACTTACATATGCACTGACTCTCTCGTTAAACTTTTGGTTTATCTAGTTTTTTTAGTTTGTCATGTAGTCCTGGTAGCTAAACAGCTTTGTTTACCAGCTGGTTGGAAACTTTCAACAAAAAGTTCAGGTCCCATGTCGGAGTCCTTCTCCATGCATGACTTGGCCACATCTCTTTCTCAGGCATTCAAAATTATATGACTTATTCTAAAAGATTTAGCAATTTTCATTGCCCTTAATTGTATTTTCTGGAATTTTATATGGACTCTCCCAAGGTTGTGATAACCTTACTTTCAATTTTTTATAATATAATCTTTCAAAATATTAAAAGCAATCATTAGGGACCCACATTCACATTTAAATTAATCGAGTACAGTGTTACCAATGCAAATTATTTCACTGAGGGCCAAATCAGGTACATAGTTGCCTCCAAAATGAGCTAAGTTTTTATTTATTTGGGCAGTAAAAAAATGTCACCATAACTTACTCCTTTGCTTGGCCCCTGGAAAGTTCCTCTGGGCCTAAGAAGGTGCATCCCAGCTTCCAAAATGCTAAAATTAGAAGACAAAACACAAGTCTCAGAATCAAGAAGTTGTTGCGTGGTATTTCTCACTCTGGCACCTCAGTGACGCTCCAGACATTGGTGTGAAAAACCACATCACCAGTTAATTCTGGTAGAAAATAAAGTTCAGGAATTCCCTGCAAATAGTCTCATCCTTATGTACATAGAAAATATCTAGATTTAAATATTATTTAAATAGAGAACACCTAAGTAAAATACCTATAATAACCGTGCCATGAAACTTTTTCCTCCATTTCAGGACCCATTTCTGTTCTTTCTGCTACTTCAAATTTCTCCATGTTTGGAAATGATATGAAATGACATAGTGTAGTGACACAAGCAGTGGATTTGGAGAAGGAAGTTAAAAAGTGAAACAAATACATGAGTTTGTGTGGGGTATGCACCTCTTACCAGTTCTGCGCATTTAATTATTTCTCTGGGCTTCTGCTTCCTCAAATATAAAATGAAGGTTTTAAAAAACTTACTGAAAGGGGCATTGAAGTTACGTAAAATAGCTGGTATAGAACAGAATTCAGAACATAATAGGTGCTCAACAGGTAGTTCATAATAATATGTGTTCCCTATCATCCTTTGTCTAAAGATTTTATTTATTATTTGTTTGTTTATTTGAGAGCGAGCGAGCATGAGCAGGGGCTGGAACAGAGGGAGAGGAACAAGCAGACTGTGCATGGCGTGCAGAGCCCAATGTAGGGCTTGATCCCAGGACCCTGAGATTGTGACCTGAGCTGAATGAAGAATCAGACATATAAGTGACCTAGCCACCCAGCTGCCCCACTGTGATCATTACCGAAAGTCTGTTCATGTGGTGGTAAGGTGTGGGGATGGGGGTGTCCTATAACCTTCTAACCGAGGCCCAGTCTTTAGTGAGTCTGGGGTGTGGACTTCTGAAATGTCTGTCCCTCTGCCAGGAGTGGAATTTTGTCCCTTAGTCTCCTTCCCAGCTCAGCAATCCCAGTCGCAATCCTTAAAACACTTCCCCTGTTGGCCAGACTTACTTATTTTTCTTTAGGGTGAGATAGGAAAGCTGAAGTAGGAGTAATGGGGCAGAGTTCCTTTCTCCAAGGTGGGATAAGGTTTCAGAATTGCCCTCTAGTGAAGTCTCCACCCTGGAGATTAGATATTTGTTCGGAAAAATGTACCATAGCTCTTCTACCTTCCCCCACACTTGCCCTGCCAAGACTACGTAAGAGCTCTCTTGTATCCTCCCCATGAAAAACTGATAGGCTTCTGAAGGAAAATCCTGGGAAACTACGAGGCCCCTTTATAAGAGACAGGAGCTTCTCGCCCTCATGCTAGTTCACAGGCAGACTCCACCAATTCGTCAAAATGACCACTTAAGTGTTTCTACCAGTTTACGCTCCTGTGGCTTCTGCTCAGGGTAAGTAGATCCGTTGTTGTAACTCTCCAGATGCATCTGACTGTCCAGATTTCATGGCTCTGCTTTGCCCCAAAACATTAGTTCCCTGATTGGTAAGTCTTTGATTTTCAGATTGTACAGCTTTTTCTCATTCTAAAGACAAGAGGAAGGACTTCCAAGATCTTAATGTAACAAAACTGAAACCAGAAATCCCTCCACTTATGTTTTGAATCTTGTCTGCTTTCTCAGGAACCTTACCCAAACCCACTAGTTTCCAATCCTGACTGCGCACTGGAATCACCTGAAAGGCTTTAGCAATCACCGAGGGCTGGGGTCCAACCCCAGAGGGCCTCATTTAATTAGTCCGTGCCTGGGAACAACTGTCCTAATGATCATACACTTTCCAGATCAGAGTGATTTTTATTAAAACTTATATCAGATCACATCAGTCCATCTGCTTAAAGTCCTCCAGTGGCTACACCTAGTGCTTTTTTTTTTTTTCAAGATTTTATTTATTTGACAGAGAGAAACATAGCCAGAGAGGGAACACAAGCAGGGGGAGTGAGAGAGGGAGAAGCAGGCTTCCCGCCGAGCAGGGAGCCCGATGTGGGGCTTGATCCCGGGTCTCCAGGATCATGACCTGAGCCGAAGGCAGTCGCTCAACCAACTGAGCCACCCAGGCGCCCCTATACCTAGTGCTTTTTAAAAATCCTTATGTGGTCTACAAAATTCTGTACAGTCTGACTGCTGCCTTACTCACTAGCTCCCCTGATATCAGTATCTGTTACTGGACCTCTTTCATTTCCTAAAATGCACTATGCTCCCTTTCACTACACTCATCCATTTCACAAATGTTATTGAACACCTACTGTGGTTTAGGCACTGATTGAGATATTGAATATATACTAGTGAACATAAAAGACCTAATGCCTGTGATTAGGGAGCTTACATTTTTTTTTCTGGAAAGACATACATTAAATAAACAACATATCTCAAGAGCTCAATAAAAATATTTTTATTAAGTTCAGGCACAGTGTTGTACAGAACATCTCTAGAACTGATTCATCTTACTAAATTGAAACTGTACCCATGAATAATAAGTCACCAGTTCTGCCTCCCTCCAGTCCCTCTGTTTTTGTGAATGTATTTTGATACCTCATATAAGAATCATGCAGTATTAGTCCTTCCATGACAGGCCTATCTCGCTTAGTGTGATGTCCTCCAGAATTATCTATTTCGTCACATATGGCAGAATTTCCTTCTTTTTAAGGCTGCATAAATTCCACTGTGGATATACACCACTTTTTTAAAAATCCACCTCTCTGTTGAAGGATACCTACGTTGTTTGCAAATCTTGGTTACTGTAACTAATGCTGCCCTGAACATGGCAGTGCAGAGATCTCTTCAAGACCCTGATCTCAATCCTTTTGGATGTATACCCAGAAGTGGGATTGCTGGGTCATATGGTACTTCTACTTTAACTTTTTTGAGGAACTGCCATATTGTTTTCTGTAGTGGCTGCAACAATTTACATTCTCACCCAGTAGTAAGAATTCTAATCTCTCTACAAGAATTCTAATTTCTCTACATTCTCACCAACACTTGTTATCTTTGTACTTTTGATAATAGTCATCCTCATAAGTGTGAGGTGATTTCTTACTGTGATTTTGATGGCTTCTCCCTGATGACTAGTGATGTTGAGCATTTTTTCACATATCTGTCAACCATTTGTATGTCTTCTTTGGAGAAATGTCTGTTCAAATCTTTTGTCCATTTTTTCCCACTGGGCTGTTTGGGGGTTTTGCTATTGAGTTGTAGGACTTCCTTATATATTTTGGATGTTAGCCCCTCACCATATTTTGGCTTGCAAACACCTCCCTTACTCTGTAGGTTGTCTTTTCAGTCTGTTGATTGTTTCCCTTTCTGTGTAGATTTTTTTAGTCTGATATAGATCCACTTGTCTATTTTTGCTTTTGTTGCTTATACTTTCAGTGTCTTATCTAAGAAATCATTGCCAACACCACTGCCATGAATCTTTATAAAACAGGCTAAGGGAATATAGAATAGTGAAGGTAGTGCTATTTTAAATAGGAAGAACAGGGAAATCCTCCCTAACAGAGTGACATATAAGCAGACATCTCAATGAATGAGGAAACAAATCACTCAGATGTTAGGGAATAAGTGTTCAAATCAGAGGGAAGAGCTGTGTAAAGTTCCAAGAAGGGGCCAGAGTAGCTGCAGCAAAAGGAATGTGGTACAGAGAAGATGGGCACGTGATCATAGCTGATCAGAGACAGAAAATCACAAAGGTACCTGTTGGCAATGGAAAAGATCGCATTCTGGGTGAGACGGAGATGCTAGCCATTGGATTCTTTTGAGCAAAGTGGTGAGATCAATGTTAGGTTTTAAAAATATTACTCTGTTCTTTGGGTGTTGAGATTGAAATTTTTTAAAGATTTTGGATACTATCCCTTTATCTGATATGTTATTTGCAAACATCTTCTCCCATTCTGTAGGTTGTCTTCTGGTTTTGTCAACTTCTTCCTTTGCTGTACAAAGCTTTTTATTTTGATGAAGTCCCAGTAGCTCATTTTTGCCTTTATCTCTCTTGCCTTTAGAGACATGTCTGGCAAGAAGCTGCTGCAGCCGAAGTCAAAGAAGTTGCTGCCTGTATTCTCTTTTAGGATTTTGATGGATTCCTGTCTCATATTTAGATCTTTTAACCATTTTGAGTTTATTTTGTGTATGGTGTAAGAATATGATCCACTTTCACTCTTCTGCATGTGGCTGTCCCATTTTCCCAAGACCATTTGTTGAAGAAAATGTCTCTTTCCCACTGGATATTTTTTCTTGCTTTGTTGAAGACAAGCTGACCATAGAGTTAAGGGTTCATGTCTGGGTTTTCTATTCTATTGCACTGATCTATGTGTCTGTATTTGTGCCAGTACCATACTGTCTTGACGATTACAGCTTTGTAATAGAGCCTGAAGTCAGGCATTGTGATGTCACCAACCTTGGTTTTCCTTTTCAACTTTCCTCTAGCTATTTGGTGTCTTTCCTGCTTCCACACAAATTTTAGGACTATTTGTTTCAACTCGGCAAAAATGTTGATGGTGTTTTGATAGGGATGGCACTGAATATATAGATTGCTCTGGGAAGTTAGAAATTTTGACAATATTTGTTCTTCCAATCCATGAGCATGGAATCTTTTTTCCATTTCCTTGTGTCTTTCTTAATTTCTTTCATGGGTGTTTTATACTTTTCAGAGTACAGATTTTTTACCACTTTGGCTAGGTTTATTTTTAGGTATCTTATGATTTTTGGTACACCTGTAAATGTGATCAATTCCTTAATCTCTCTTTCTTCTCTCATTGTTAATGTATATAAATGCAACTGATTTCTCTGTACTGATCTTGTAACCACTTTGCTGAATTCCTGTATGAGTGCCAGCAATTTTGGGGTGGAGTCTTTTGGGCTTTCTACATAAAGTATCATGTCATCTTTGAAGAGTAAGAGCTTGAGTTCTTTACCAATATGGATGCCTTTTGTTTCTCTTTGTTGTCTGAGCTAGGACTTCTAATACTATGTTGAACAACAGTCAATAAATGGGCAGAAGACATTACTAACTTGAAACATTAACAGCCACTTCTCTAAGAAGACGTACAAATGGCCAATAGGCACATGAAAAAAATGTTCATGGGAAGTACAAATCAAAACCATAATGAGATATCACCTCACACCAGTCAGAATGGCTACAGTTAACAAGTCAGGAAAACAACAAATGTTGGCAAGAATGCAGAGAGAGGGGAACTCTCATACTGCTGGTGGGGATACAAGCTGGTATGGCCACTCTAAAAACAGTATGGACGTTCCTCAAAAAGTTAAAACTAGAGCTACCCTATGATCCATCTATTGCACTACTAGGTATATTCCCCAAAGAATCAAATGTAGTGATCTGGAGGGACACCTGCACCGCAATGTTTACAGGAGCAATGTCCACAATAGTAGAACTATGGAAAGATCCCAGATATCCACTGACTGATGAATGGAAAAAGAAGATGTGGTATATCTATATCTATATCTATATCTATATCTATCTATCTATCTATGTATGTGTGTGTAAAATGGAATATTACTCGGCCATCAGAAAATGAAATCATGCCATTTGCAATGACATGGATGGAACTAGAGGGTATTATGCTAAGCAAAAAGAACCAATCAGGGAAAGACACCTATCATATGATTGCATTCATATGTGGAATTTTAGAAACAAAACAGGAGCATAGAGGGAGGGGAAAAATAAAACAAGATATAAGCAGAGAAGGAGACAAACTATAAGAGACTCTTAATCATAGGAAACAAACTAAGAGTTATTGGAAGGGAAGGAAGTAGGGGATGGGGAAACAGTATATTGGGCATTAAGGAGGAAATGTGATATAATGAGCACTGGGTGTTATATACAACTGATGAATCACTGACCTCTTCTTCTGAAACTAATTATACTCTATATGTTAATTAATTTCATTTAAATAAATAAATATTACTCTGGCTACTGTGTGAATAAACGTCTCTAAAAATATAACAGGTCAAGGACAGGAGAAGAAAATATTCAAAGTGATACAGGTGAAAGCTGATAACATCTTAAAGAGAATATGTAGGAGAGAATCTGACCACACAGTGGTCAGATTCTGTGTGGTCAGATTCTCAGCATATTCCAAAGGTAAAGCAGAGACAATTTTCAAGTGCACTTGATGTAGAATTTGAATTTAAAAAAAAAAGAATCCCAATCATCTATGTGTTAAGGACAAAGCAATAGCATGAATGAAGTTAATTTTAACTGAGGACAGAATATTTTACTAAAGGGAGAGAAGGACAATAGTCTTTTGGGAAAAGACCAAGAGTTAATATGTAGGCAGGATGAGTTTGAGGTGCCTACCAAATTTCAAGAAGATAGTGATATTTCTGATGCTAAAATTCAGGGGGGGAGAGCCAGTCAGAGAAAAATAAAATGTTATATAGTATTTACAACAATGGTACTACATGAGGTCAATTTAAAAGTACATATATAAAGAACCAAAGGAGTTGTAGGTCTGAACCCTGATGCTTCCTAAAATGTTAAGGTAAGAATATGAGTTTGGTAAAGAGAAGGACACCAAGTAGCAACACAGTGAAACAGAAGGAGACTAAAGAATATTGTGTCCTAACACCAAGTGTAGTCAAGAAGGAGAAAAGAAATACCATGGTTAAATGCCATTCATACACCAAGTAATAAAAGGACTCAGAAATGACCACTGATTTTGTCAATGTGGAAAATACCAATGACCTTGACTAGAGCAGTATTAGTAAACTGGAGGTGACAATAGCCTGACTTGGGTGGGTTGAAAAGAAAAGTAGGAGTTCTGTTTCTGCTAATGGTAAAGTAGCTTGTATTAGACTAATCCCTCCACAGGAAATAATTACAAATTCACAAAATATAAAGTTTATAAAAGTAAAGCAACCAAAAATCAGGCAGAGACTGGAAAGGGATCTGTCACTTATAAGAGAACTACCCTGGGTAAGGTTTGCATTTAATGGCTCTTCTCCTGAAAGATCTTCTCTGTAAGTATAGCATAGATTGACAGAAACAAGCAGAAAGTTATAGTGTTACTAACATGAGACATCTTAGAATGGTTAGATGTTCCAAAGTACTTCAATAGTGAGGAAAGAGAAAAGATCCATGGTAAGAGAGGAAGCCTCAGTATCTGTATATAAATTCTACCCAAATCTTTGGTTGAACCCCAACTGTGAATATCTTGGGAAATGCCATGGGCCCACAGGAAAGCAAAAGGCAGAATACTGAATGAAGTAAGCAGAGATTCTGGATGCTACCCATCATATGGGACACAGAGTTTGGAGTTTAAGTCTAGTCAGCTTAACTGCCAGCTAGAACAAAAATAGACACTCTTCAGAGGATGATGATAGAATCCAAAGTTTCTATAGTACATTACACATCATATCCAGTATAATATAAAAAACTACTAGACATGTAAAGAAACAGGAAATTTATGACCCAAATTAATAGAAAAGGCAATCAATAGCAATTTATCCTGAAAGACTCCACATGTTGAAACCAGCAGGATATTAAGAGAAGGAAAGGAAATATGAACTGGGGTAAATTAGAGAGGGAGAGATGAACTATGAGAGACTGTGGACTCTGAGAAAGAAATGGAGGGTTTTGGAAGGGAGGGGGCTGGAGGGATAGGTAAGGCTAGTGGTGGGTATTAAGGAAGGCATGTATTGCATGGAGGACCTGGTGTGGTGCATAAACAATGAATCTTGGAACACTGAAAAAATAAAACAAAATAAATTATATAAAGTATATAAAAAAGAAAAGGTCTTTAAAGCCATTTTTATAAATATGTTCAAAGGCTTAAATGAAAATATGGTCATGATAAAGAAACAGAAATATGGGTATGGGAACTATAAAAGAAAAACCAAATGGAAATTTTGGAATGAAAAGAATAATAACTGAAATAAATAATTTCACTAATAGCATTAAGAGTGACTGGAGATTAAACAATGAAGAATCAGGGAACTTAAAGAGATATTAATAGAAATTATAATTTGAAGAACCAAGTAAAAAATGATATTAACACATTAGTGACCTATAGGACAATATCAAGTTATCTAAAAATGCATGTAATTAGATGGGGAGCCTGGGTGGCTCAGTCCTTAAGCATCTGCCTTCAGCTCAGGTCATGATCCTGGGGTCCTGTGACAGAGCCCCACATCAGAAGGAAGCCTGCTGCTCCCTCTCTCACTCCCCCTGCCTGTGTTCCCTCTCTCTCTGTGTCTATGTCAAATAAATAAATAAAATATTTAAAACTAATAATAATAAGGGGTACCTGGGTGGCTCAGTCATTAAGCATGTGCCTTTAGCTCAGGTCATGATCCTGGAGTTCAGAATCAAGCCCCGCTTTAGGCTCCATGGTCGGTGGGAAGCCTGCTTCTCCCTCTCTCACTCCCCCTGCTTGTGTTCCCTCTCTGGCTGTGTTTCTTTCTGTCAAATAAATAAATAAAATCTTTTAAAAAATAAAAAGTAAAATAGTAATAAAATAAAATATATGTAATTAGAGTCCTAGAAGACAAAGAGATTAGGTAGAAAAATAATAGTAATAGCTGAAATTTTCCCAAATGGTATATAAAACACCAACTTCCAAATCTAGTAACTACAACAAACCCAAAGAAGGATAATTGCAAAGAACACTATACTTAGAATATCATAGACAAATAGCTAAAAACAAAAAAAAATTATGAAAGCAGCTAGAGAAAAATAGTACTTCTTACAAAAGAATAACAATATAAATGGGAACCTTCTCATCAGATACAGTAGAGGTCAAAGAGTATAACAACATTTATAAAGTACTAAAACAATAAAAAACTTTAAGTATAAAATTCTATATTGAGTGTAAAAAATTTGTAAAGTAAAGGCAAAATAACATGGATAAAGGAAATAGATTGAAGAGGGTTCTACTAACTAAATTTGGAACATTGTGAACCCCAAAATAAGTCATTATCAAATTATAAAACATAGGAAGTAAAAAGTAGAAACCTACAACATTCTTGTTATAATTAATTAGGAAGGCAAGAAGAATGAAGGGATGGAGGGAGGGAAGGAGGGAAAACACAGATGAAGTCGTTTGAAATACAATGTGGAGAGCTGATAGGTAAATATATAAAATCATTCAAATTGGAAAATAATATTGTGCAGTTGTCAAAGTAAATAAAGGTCAATTCAGGCAAGAATCATCCATTGATTCTAAACCTAATATGAGATATTATGGTTATCAAGATATATGCAGGGCTATGGTTTGCCTATTAGCTATAAGGACAAAAATAAAGTCATGCACTGGAAAAATGAAGCTGGGTGATCAAAATTAACACCAGTAGGGAGAGGACAAATGGCTGGATATGCCTCAGACATGAAATCCTGAAAAATGGCACGTCTGTTCTGCAATATTGTGCTCTGGAATACCTAAACTAAACATAATCATGAAGAAATAGCATCCAAACTGAAAGTAGAGATTATTATATTCCCCCAAATCATCAATGTTTTAAAAATACACACACTGATACACAAAAAATGGCCAAGAAACTCTTCCATATTGAACAATACTCAAGAGACATGAATATCAAATATAATTCTGGCACCCTGACTGGATCATCTTTTGGAAAAAAAATCCTTCAAAAGCAGTTAGGGGGCACCTGGGTGGCTCAGTCCGTGGGCATAACTGGAGCATGGACAGTACACTAAAGAGTTGTATCAATGTTCAATTTACCAAAATAGGTAACTGTTCTTTGGTTATATCCTTCATTTTAGGAAACACACTGAGAAATTTAGGAATAAAGGAAAAAGAAAGAGCACAAAGGATAATTTGGCAAAATGGTAACAAAAAGTGAATCTTGGGAAAGTAATTGTTCTTTTTAATATTCTTATAAATTTCCCAAAAGTATGAAATTGTTTCTAAATAAAAGGTTTTTCTTAATGAAAAGGGAATAGACATTCTCAAGCACAGAATTCTTTACCAGCAGACTCACACAAGAAGTGCTAAAGAAAGTTCTTCACATAAAAGGGAATTGAGGGGCGCCTGGGTGGCTCAGTCGGTTAAGCGACTGCCTTCGGCTCAGGTCATGATCCTGGAGACCCGGGATCGAGTCCCACATCAGGCTCCCTGCTCGGCAGGAAGCCTGCTTCTCCCTCTCTCACTCCTCTTGCTGTGTTCCCTCTCTCGCTGTGTTTCTCTCTGTCAAATAAATAAATAAAATCTTAAAAAAAAAAAGGGAATTGAGACTACATGGAGATTTCGGTCAAAAAATGAAATCAACAATGCATATATATAAAAATACATTAAAATGTATTTAAAAATTAGAAATTGCAAAGGAATAGATTAATGAAATGGAAACATGGCAATAAAAACTATCGAAAGTGCAACACAGGGAGAAAAGTCTGGAAAACATGAACATAGTCACAAAAGTAGTCAGGCAACTTCAGCAGCCAGTTTTCCAAATTTGATGAAAATCGTAAACCCAATGATCTAAGCTCAAGATCCATGATGATATCAAGTCACATCATAATCAAATTGCTTCAAACCAGAGATAAAGAATAAATCTTAAGGGCAGCCAGATTAAAAATGTCTTATTAGGTACAAAGGGCCAAAGGTAAAAGTGAGATCAGTGGTGTCTTCAGAAAGCATGCAAGTGGGCAAAAGTAGAACAAAATCTTTAATGGTGTCTAAAAGAATAGAAGTGTAAAATAAGAATTCTATACCCAAGAAATATCTTTCAAAAAAAAAGATGAAATAAAAATCTTCAGACCTATAAAACCTTAAAAACTTCACCACCAAAAGACCTGCACTACAAGGAATGCTAGAGGAATTCCACTGAGATCAGATGGATACCTGAACTGATGAAAAGGAATCAAGAGTACCAGCTGTAAAAAGTGCACTGGTAGATACACTTGAACTCTTTTATTTATATCACTTACAAAACTAATTATTTAGAGGCACCTGGGTGGCTCAGTTGGTTAGACATCTGCCTTCTGTTCAGGTTGGGTCATGGTCTGAGGGCCCCTGGGTCCTGGAATGGAGCCCCGCACCCAGTTCCCTGTTCTGAAGGGAGCCTGCTTTTCCTTCTCCCTCTGCCTGCTGCTCTCCCTGCTTGTGCACGCTCTGTCTCCACATCAAATAAAATAAATAAAACCTTCAAAACAATAAATAAAAAACTGACCATTTAAAGCAAAAGTAATATATTCTAGAGTAGAAGTAAATTATTTGAAAATAAGAACACAAAAGGACAGGAAAAGAGAAATGAATGTATTTTACAGTTGTAAGATTTTCCTACCATCCATACAGACAGATATGACAGTGGTTGCTAACATCACAGAAAGATAAGTAGACATGTCGTTCTGATGGAAGCATGTAATATTACCCATGAAGAAGTCTTGCTCCCCCCGCAAAAAAAAAAACCAACTTGAATCTAAATCTAATCAAGCTTCTATACCTGTCAATTCACAAGAAATACAGGGACAGAAATACATGTTAAAACATGGATTCATTACTCCTTATAATGAATCCATGTTTTAACATGTAAGTAGGAGAAGAAAAGTAAATGGGAAGTAGGGTAATCCAGGGAGAGAAACAAAGCAAGAGAGACTTTGGACACAGAAACAAACTGAGGGACTTGGAGGGAAGGAGGTGGAGGGATGGGAGAGCCTGGTGGTGGGTACTAAGGGCACCTATTGCATAGAGCATTGGTGTGGGGAATGGGGAATGAATCTTGGAACACTGGGAAAAAAATTTAAGTAACAATAAAAAAAAACATGGATTCAAACAGTAAAACACTGAATTTTACAAACTCTACAGGAAAAACATTTCAGTTTTTTGCACAAATAAAAATCAAGGAAAAGTAAGAGAAATAGAGGAAGAACTGATAAAATATTTTTCAGAGACACATCAAGAAAATATTACAGTTTAAATGGTATCATACTATGTTTAATATGCTTTGAATCAAAATAAACAATATGGGGGTACAGTTAAAACATAATTGGTCATGAGTTGATAATTGCTGAGGTTAGGTGATGGGCACACGGGGTTCATTACACTATTCTATTCTTCTACATTCCTATTTTATAATTAATTTTAAAATGAACATAAACCACAATCCAACTTATAAAGCAAAATAATTAGCAAAATGATATTTTACTTCCAAAAAGTATTCACTATTATCGGCTTAAAAGGAAACAGTTGCTTCAAAGCTTTAAAGTAGTTGCCTTATAAATCATTCAGTATTAAACACAGGGGGGGGGGGGAGGAGGATAAGCAAATGTGAATTATGGGAGCCTACCCGAGTTGGAAATTGAACATAAATGAAGTATAACAGCTTCTGAAATGATAATGCTAGTTTATGGTGAAGTGGAATTGGATTAAGAAACCACCTCAGGATCAGAACTATTTTGCAAAGCAAAGTACACTAGCAAACAAATATGTGGAAGATGTTTACCCTTTAGGAAAAGACAGGCACAGGGAATTGTGACCCAGCTCTAAGCCTGTTTGCAAACACTGATACTGTTTTTTCACTGCTTTTCAGATTGTGGTCTAAACATTTGACATCTTTAATGTCTTTCAAAGATATTAAATGTTGCAGGCATGTGAGAAAGGTCATATATCACTTCTGATTTGTTATCAACATTGCTGGCAAATGCGCATTTGTGTGCAGCTATCTTTAATAAACTGCTGGCTTCCTGTTTGTTATATGCTCCCCCACTTTGAGTAATTTATTGTCCCCCACATTATTGGCACCACTTCTGAAAGATGTGAATAGGAAGGAGATTCTAATACATCATGTTAAAAAAAAAAAGTCAGAGAAAAGCTCTAGATCCGTACATCATTTTAAACAGCTTCTCCTCATTAGGGAGGAAACGAGAACCCAAAGTAAAAATGCCTCACACATCAACTCAGGGAAGCGAAGAGAATCTGTGGAAATGGGTCTGCCGGTCGCACCATCCCAAGGCTCTGCATGTATCGCGAGCTCCGTGAGCTAAGCCAAATGGTCTCCCGGGTCTGATTCTTTATTTTAATTTCATTTTATGAAGGAGTTAAAAACTAGTAACTCAATCTTCACATCCTGCAGACAGAAGACTATCCATTAGTTGTCAATGCTGTGGATAGAGATTCCTGAGTGGTATGGACTGGAGTCTCATCCTGACTGGCTCCTAATTCAATCATCCCTCCTGGATTAAGATATGCACCTACAGACTAGGGCCAAAATATGACCTCTGCCTGGGAGCCTGGCTCAGGGCAACTTAGGGAGTGACAGAGCAGTTGAAAGTACAGGTGGCGAAATTGATGGGTGGTGACCTCCCTGTCACTATTTCTTGATGATCGCCTGGCAAAGGTGCTATATATACACCACTGGTTTTTAAGACTTGGCAGAAGTTGTTTTGTTTTGTTTTTTTTAACTTTTTATTCAAATTCTGGTTAAAATACAGTGTGATGTTAGTTTCAGATCGACGATACAGTGATTCAGTGCTTCCATACATTACCTGGTGCTCATCACAAGGGCACAAGCGTCAAATACAATAGAACTATAAAGTTCTCTATGCAAAAATATGTATATTGAACAAAATATTACATAGTGTACTGGGGGCTCATTGATCCCAAGCCCCTTGCACCTCATGAATGGTTCAGAGTAAGTTTCCACATTGAGAGGACTCTTTAAGCAGATAACCCTCACAGTCTCTGTCTGCTCTAAGATTCTATTACTCTTTAGAGAAGATCTTTTTAAATAAAGAAGGATTAAAAGTGATTTGAAATGATGCCATCATACCATCTCTAATTATCCATAAGCTTGGCCCTGATTTATTGCAAGTAAAATAATTATATATGATTTGGGGTTGGCTTTCGTGAGAGCCCGTGATAGCGACAAACCCACAGCAACAACAATACCATCCTTATGCCTTTGTCATGAACTACCCATGCAAATGCTCTCTCTGGCACATTTGCTCAGCTTGCTGCCCACTACCTCCCATTCCACTTGTTTAAATCAGTGCCTTCGGCAAGCCCTCTGAGTTTCTCCTCCCACTCAGAAACCTTACCAGGTATTTTAGACTTTGCTCCTCTCCTCTCATTCAAACTCCTGCAAAACAAAGTCTGGTGCACAGTTCCACATATAATTATATTCTGTCATATGCTGTTAGTTTCTCTGTCTTGTATGTGTGTTTCATTTCTGAGAATAGACTGTAATATTCTAAATCATGGGCACCTGTTTAAATTTTCTTCTGCTTTCTCATATGTTGTAACACACATCACATGCTCAAATTAATAAGTACCTATTGACTTAAAGTTCATTCTTTGGCTTCTGATGGTTTCACCACATCTTGGAGAAACAGTTAAGATATCAGTGAGGATAATCTTTTGAAAAATAAGAAGTGAGGAACAAGCACTGTTCAATGGGTAAGATCCAATGTGACTTTAAAATATTATGTTTTATGGGAATAATGATGATAGGAAACTGAGACTAGATTGAAGAACTGAAGAAAGGCCTGATGAGAGGAAACAGGTAAACACATTTTTAACAGGTCACATTGTGTGGCCTTATTTTTAATCATTTTTCTAAAAGCTGAAAAGAGTTTTTTATATAAATTATTTTGAAAAACATTATCTTAAACTTGTTTGGCTCAAGGACTCCTTTGAAAAACACAGAGACTGTGTTGAATTTCTATGCCTATAATTGCTTAGTACCCACCCTAACCTCACTTAAATGGCCCACTGTCACCTTAGAAGGAACGTTTTACTTTTCTTGGTTATGAATATTCTCAGTTGCTGTCATATTAAACAAGGGGTCAGCACCACTGGAGAATATCGAGTCAATTGTGAATTCTCAGCCTCAGTCTCTAATTAGAAGTAGTGTATGGAATGCCTTCCTTAATTACTTTGGAGTCATTGGGGTATTTCATTAGTCTCAGTTTTTATCTTGTAACTTCATTCATAAAATATGTTCCTTATCAATTAGCTCCACCAGGAACAGATCACTGGCCCCATGTATCCTGCTCTCTGTGTGATCTCTCAGCCCTGAAGGAAGAGGTCAGAATTCTTCTACATAATAACACTTTCAACTCTATTACCACACTCAGAACCATGAAGAGGAAAGAAAAAAGAAAAAAAAAAAAAAGCAAGATATTAGGTTGCTTACAAGATAAAATAATGTCCCCACATTTTGCCAGAAATATTAGGTAAAAACTGTTATCTTCAAATAAATGCAACAGTAAATGTTATTTATGTAAAAATTGACCACGGTTTTATTCTATACTTTCCTGGGATCAATACAAGTATGCTTTTCAGATATGCTTTAAAAAGAAAAATTATAAACTCTCTTTGAGTATGAAATTCTATCAATCTAAACCTATCCAGTCAGAAGAGAGATACATAGGTCATGCTAAAGAGGAAGATGGTTTCAGGGTAGAACTCTAAATTCAAGATATTAACATGGCTGAAGAACATCAAGGCAGGAAGGACATGTCAGTTCTATGTAGAGGCATTGGCAAGGCCATCCAATATCCAGGGTTCTCCCAGCAATTCAGACATACCAGGCCCCACACTGCAGGGATTATGGAGCTGGTATATCAGTTTAATATCTTTAAATATTTAAATTCTGCAATAAACTTTCTGTTATTCTAATTCCATGTTACAAACAAATTTATAATTATTAACTTGGCTTCCAGGTGTCCCTGATACTGGGAAGGACATGTTCCAGATTGGCTTTTGGACCTATCCACTACGTATGTGACTTTTATGATGGCAAATCCTTCACTCTAAGACAGGGTTTTGATCCCCTATTTTTGTTCTTTTTTTCCTACAGTTTCTTATTTAAAGACAATCGCTGTAGGAGAATTTGGAAATGCAGGGAGAAGCTGCTCATTTTCTGTGGCTTCTCTCAGTGTTATGCCATCATATCCGAGCAATAGACTCTTCTTTGCTACAGACTTGGCTAAAGGTCCCTTTGTGATTGCCCAAGGCAGGAAATATGTTTTCAAGAAATGGAAATCCCCTCAAAGTAGCTCCATAAAAAGCCTGTATTAGAAGGAACCGGGCCACATGGCATCCAAGAAAATGGCGATCAGAAAGTAGGACTTGTCATCTACTGACTAGCTATTGCTGCACAACAAATGACTATAAATCTCAGTGGCTTAAATAGCATTACTAAGTTGCTTTTGAGCCTACGGGTTTGGTGATGTTTGAATACTCCACATTGGACACAGCAAGGCAGCTCTGAGTCAAACTACAGCAGCTGGAGTGACTATTTCTCACTGCAGTGTATCCATTGATCTCGGTAGCTCGGCTCCACCTTTAACCAGCAAATGAGCTGGGACATGCCCTTCTTCTTGCTAAAGAAAAGGTACACCAGGGCAAGTGAGAAGACATGAGGTCACTCAAAGCCTCACCTCAGAACGGGAATACCGTCAGTTCTACCCCATTCTTTTGGTCAAAGCAAGCCAAATAGACTAACGTGGCATCAAGGGAAAGGGAAATACGCCCTGCTCTTTTCATAAAAGGAATTGCAAAGTTATGCGGCAAAGGACTTAGATAGAGAGAAAAACAGAATCAGGGCCCATGATGCAATCTACAACCTGAGGCCATCCGCACCTCTACAGAAACTCCAGGGGTGGCAGTAGCAACAGAGACAAGTTTTGAACCTTTATTCGGGTATCACGATGATCTGATCTTGACTCAGACACAAACTTGCATATTTTCTGTCTCCTAGTTCAAATTTTCAAAAGGAAAAGTCTGACTGGATCAGCCTGGCCTATCACTGGTTCCTTTAGGTCAGGGAGTTCCTTCTTTCAATCAGGGACAAATCCTCTTAAAAAGGATACAAGCAGGGAAATAGTGATCACATACATACAAGAATAGTTTTCTTTTGGTTGCCATCATCGTGTTGATGGCAATTCTCTTGGGTTCTAGTCATTTGGCTTCTGTATGGGTAACTTCCCCTTGAGATCTGCAAATCTTTGTTTTCAAGATTTTTATATTCATAAAAATCAGTCCATTTTACAGTGTTTCACAATTACTTATTGGCCACATGATCATGGCCAGAAAATGGGTAGCTAGTCTTTATCTCAACAACATCTTAATACTCTTCATATAATGAATTATGTCTTCATCCACTCACTGATTCCAAACCCAACCACACATCGGATTCTGACTTCAGCCTGAAAAAATCTTGAGGCTGAGGATCATTAGTCTTATAGGACAAAGAAGAAAGAATTTAGATGGCTCAACTCAGCTTCTTCTCCTTCCCAGAAACACAACCCAACTTAAATAGACAGTGGGGAAATGGCATCGTCTTTCCTTACATTAATTCTTTGAAGGAGCAAATTTGTCCATCTCAAACTTCCATAATACATGCACTACTTAAAGAAAAACTACAAACAAAAGAAAAATGAGGTAAAAATCAAAAATAAAGAAGAAAACGATTTGTCCTAATAAAATGTTTCTGCTTTTGTTTAAATGTAAAATCACCCACAAAACATAGAGAACATTTGAATGTGCTGAAGGAAGGTAGAAATTATCTATCAAATAAGTTGGCAGAACACACTTCAATCTATTGTCATTATTTTGAAGGAAATGGTACCATTTTATTTGACAATTTGCAGAATGAGCAATGAGATGCAGGTCCTATTTGAGTCATGTTTTTCCTTATGGGAAGACACTGGGGAGACAGCAGAGGAAGCCTTAGTGTGAGCTTCCCTCCACCTGAGCCAATTATGGAAAACACAGACATAAACTAATGTCTAAGCACTATGTACATGATATATTGTTATTTTGTTCAAGGGCCCTGAGGCAAAAGAAAAATCAAAATTATTTTTACAATAGCACCTGTTTTAAAATAAGCAATTTATTCCATCCTTATAAAATATTTATGGATTTCAAATGGACGTCCTTGAATAAGGCCATTTCATTTCTATTCTCCACTGAGGATAGGTTAGAGAAAACTCTAGATCTATTTCCTGTTCATTTAATATCAAACCTTTTGTGAAAAAGCAGCCACCCAATAACATTATTTACTAAACTTCATTCTTAATGATTCTGACTTAGTAGTTGTACAAGCAACAGCTCATGCATAATTTCACCTTATTGAAGAGAGGAATCACTTCTATGCAATAAAATAATTTGATTTCCATTGAGAAAATGTATTTCAAAAAACCCAAGAGATTGAAGGAGCCTATTACTTTTTATTACCCATATCATAATGTTCATCTTAATTACTGATAAAGCAAGTTCACAGATGTAGTCTAATTGAATGTATAACTTTTTAATTGAAAAGGGAAAAAGTATGAGATCTGAGTTCTAACAAAAGGGTGGGACACAACTGAAATCCTTCTCTTCCAAAAAGCTTTCCGGAAGAATTGAGGTTCTAAAAAAATGTCTTACTAGGCAGGTATCAACATAGCACCAAAAATGCATTTTGAGATTTGGAGAAATGTGGGAGTGTTACCGATTACAACCAGGGTTCCAGCCAGGTCAGAATGACAGTACCTGGTGAGTCATGTGGGAAACCACCTGAGACTATTCACAACTCTGCCTCTGATATCTTGACCCATCTCCAGGCAAAAGATTTCACATTTTACATAAAGAATAAAATATGGGGGTCCTAAGTTACCTTAGTTGGATAGTCCAATGACCATACAGTCTTCATGAACTACAGGGAGAGTGTTTTGTAGCTGATCATGTCCCGAGTCTCCATGAGGAAGTTTTCTAATGGGAGATCAAGTTGCTAGAACACTGATGCCATAAGGCCAATAGGTTGGACCATGGGAATTCTGCTTCCTGACAAAATAAGCATCAGCAAAGTGAACTCAGCTGTGTCCCCTCCCTTCTATCCTGAAAAATAGTACAGATTCTCAGGAGTCTGTCCAAATTTATTTTGAAGAAATGAGAATCAGTCAATGTCTCTGGGCCTTTAGTTTTGTCCCTTATTACCCAAAGCTTTAACCTTCTGTTTGTACTCACAAACACCAAACATGATCCACCTATTTTTAGCAGCCTGAACTTTTAGCCATACAAGTGCCAGTTGAGGAAAAGACCCTTCTAGTAATATTATTGCATTACTGCTATACCTTCTGTAACTGAACAGCATTTCTTCCACGTGTTTTCTTTCTCCATATGAAATTATGTGATGTTTCCCTGATGCACTACAGTGGTACGTGCGATGGCTAAAACCACTGAAAGAATATCTGAGATTCTCTGATGTAAAATACGTATACACACACACACACGTATGCACGCAATAGAATACTTATGATTTAGATTCTTGTTATCTTGTATGCACATGAATATGAAACTGTTTTCAGACATTCCATTTTGCCAAAATATCAATTAGTCTGACTCATCGAATCTTCTCTTTATATTCTGTATCATGTATGGGACATTTACGCACCAGAGAATACCACTGGAACTTCCGCTGAAAACAGCCACTGACTACGTAGATGGTAATCATATGCTTAGACAGCAAAGGAAGCCTTTCATGACTATTTTTAATATGTCTATAACGACTTCAGATGTCTTTTTGCAAACCAGCTGCAGAATCAACGTGTTCAAAGGGCTATCATTCAGCCGCTGCTACATATCAGCTACCATTAATTTCTTAAAGGCCAAGTTCTATGCTTACACTGAGACAGAAGGAGTAATATGACTTTAAGGGTGTGAGTTATAATTCAAGTATGACTGTATTAGCATAAAAGAACATAAGCTGCTTTTTCTGAATGCAAACATGGTCCCTAAACCGAGGATGTAAATTAGTATTACAATGAAAGCCGCCAGAAGGACAGAAGTTGGAAGTGTTCTCTCCTCCAAGCAGCAGGAGACTGTTCAGGTCCTGCTGTTTTGAAAACCTTTCTCCCCCCATGCAGGCTGCCCTGCTAAGAGAAATCCATTTGAATATTTTGGCAATCACAGAGGCCCCCACATAAATTATGGATACAGAAATGCAGAAGACAGTCTAACAAATGGAACACGGTGGAATCTGTTTTTCCGCCGCCATATGGTGTCGACAGAATGCCACTTTGTTTCTCTGGGAAACAGCTCATCATTAAAAAATAAATAGCATCTTTTCTGTGGGGAAAGAACCCACAGTCATTATTTTGAAAAATAACAAACAGGAAACTCTGTCCTTTCATTTTATAATCTTTTTTTCTTACATTATTATTATTGCTGCACACATAGACATTTTTTCCAGGAAAACTCAAGATGGCTTGTACCTTGGTGCTCAGGAACTCGACATCATGTTTTTCTAGATTTGGGGAGATAAGTCCAAGCACAATACACATCATGAAAAATCAGCGCACTTCATTATAGACCTTCTTTTTCCTTTGGAAAATTATTCTTTCAACCTAGCATATGGATTTTACTTTAACATACAGATTTTTTTTATGCTTAGATTTTATGCTTATAGAAATAATGCATACAAACCATGCTGGTTTATGTAAGCTTAACAATTTCTCAACTGAATTCACATGACTTTATTATTTAAAGAATGAAGTTGTTACTGGAATCCATTGTATAATATATTTAACAACCGACCCTTTCTCAGACCCAGAAAAATTTTATCATATTCCACAATTAAGAGTAATACAAAGACTGGGCATGCCTTTTCCCCCTCTAACACCTCTTTTCCAGCATTGCCCTACCTGGCCCACAAAAAAACTTTCCTTTCATGCCCCTCAGTCATCCTTCTACATATCAAGCTGCTGAAAATTTAGTAGTGTTATCTGTAAACAAATCACAGTATTTTCAAATCAGCATAATTCCTAAAGTGTTTTCACAAATATTATTTTATTTGATGTACAAATAGCACTGGGACTAGAGTAGTAAAAGTTATCATTTCTTCTTTGCAAACAAAGAAATGGAAAGAGGAGTTTTAAAAAAAAAAAGTAACCTAGATTATTCATGTCACAGTTGAGCCCTGGTCTTTTGACTCCCAGGTGAGGGTTTTTTTGGTTTTACTTTTTGTTTTTGTTCTTTTTCTTTAATCTTTGGTTTTTTTCCCTCTATAATAGTCTGTTAGCTGGGGCGAAGGGACCAAAGAAGACCTTTTTCATTATCACTTATCTTCAATTGTCGCCTCAATGATGGCCTCTCATTGCATGGCTTATTATTGATAATACATCTTCTACCTATTTCCTGCCAAGTCAGGCATGTATTTTAAGACACAACAGGGAAGTTAAAGGTTTATAAAAGTCACTTATCATGGAGCAAGAGAAAAGTAGACATCTATTAAGGTTATACTATGTTTTAAATGCATATCTTTAAGATTCTGAGGCTAGAATTATCTACTTTCATTTGGTGAACTCGCTTCAAAACCTTCATTTTTCAGTTGTAGGAGCTTCATTTCATGTATTTAATAACCACAGTGAAATTCAGGGTCACAAAAAATCTTTTGAGTTGATAATTTGTTATGGCATAATGTTGTTCTAAAACAAGCAATAATTTCATATGTTGTCCTGTTGGAACGATGACTAAGAAATTTTCACGGCAGCAGGTAAACGATGAAAGCACAAGACCTTGTCCTCCTGTGGACAAGAACTCAAGAACAGAAGATGTGCATTCCCTCTTCTCCCCAAATTGTCTGTCAACATTAAATTCTGTTCTGTAATAGGACGCTGAGTCTCTGCCAAATTGAAAGAGTCCTCACAGTCTCATCTGATTGAATTCATTTCTATCACTTCTAAAGAAAGCGTATTCAAAAATATAACTGATCTCAGGGTGCATATGTTATTTTATTTCTTTTCTTAAACTCTTCCAGCTTTGTCCTTTAATACTCCCTTAATTCATATTTGAGATGGGGATTTTGCAAATTAAGAAGTAGAAAAATATTTTATATCTGCAAAGTACCAAGGCATATGCTTTGTTCCTTGTTTCTGGAAATACTGTCTTCAAGAAATCGCATACAACTGGTGGATAATTCCACCATGTCATTGACATCTTGTCAATAATGAATGCTGAGGGCTAAATGACATCAAGTGCATCAAGCCAAAATACCCTAATGTGGAGCGAGCACCAAACCTAAAGATTAGGAAAAAGGTGGCAAACTTTCTATTGCTCGGTGCTGTTTTAAGGTTGCTCATTCTCAATTCTCTGGTATGTTTTGCATCTATCATTTGTAAGATAACCACCCAGACAAGGGAAATGAATGAATAGAATACACCTTTGGATGTTGTGTCTGATAGGGAGTGAGGAAAGAATATATTTTGTGTTATTATTAGATGAAAGCTACTTCTCAATCACCTGCATCCAGCATATGATTTTAAACCTGAGTTCTAGACCAAGAAAAAGAGATCTGGGGGAAAATATAAGGAGGAGGTGGCCTAAGAAGCTAGACTGTATGATTTTTCACAAGTGGCTCCTTGTGAGAAGAATGGAGGTCATAATAATTACAGTTTAAATTAAATAAAAACTTTCATTCTTCAGTTGTAGGAGCTTCATTTCATGTATTTAATAACCACAAGGGTCTAATAGCTGCTGCGCTAGTTAACGTAGATATCGAATAGTTCCATTAGCACAGAACTTTCTGCAGGGCAGCCCTCCCATTATCGAGTGTATGATTTTCAAGGAAAGCATCATGCAGGTAAGAGAGATCTGGAATACAAACTCCATGTCTGACTTCCCTCCTGAGATTTGCTGTTGGTTTCTTGCCTTATAGAACAGAGGCTGCAGTGACAGACACCGTATTGGCTTCTTCCAGAAGAAACAAGCCAAAGTATCCTGTACCTTTAGTCATACTCACTACATTGTGTCCATAAATTCAGTTCTGTGAACAATCGTTGAATCATCTCCTGTCTCATGTTAAAGAAAGGTTTCTGCTCTTATATTTGAGCTGTGAGCAGTAGCAACGATCATAAATATAAATGTTTATTGACTCTTTAATATAAGCCAGATGCATATAAGTCTAGATTCAAGTTCGGCTATTGCTACCTAGTTCCCAGTGGGTTGTGTGCCCTCGGAGTAGTTACTGTACCTCACTAACCTTAATT
Organism: Spilogale gracilis; assembly: GCA_004023965.1. Lineage (NCBI taxonomy): Eukaryota > Metazoa > Chordata > Mammalia > Carnivora > Mephitidae > Spilogale > Spilogale gracilis. Next base: position 234,477 of record PITA01000602.1, read on the forward strand.
TTCCTACTAGGAAAATGAGATGATCATAATCTTTGTGAGGGCTAGATTAATGTTGTCCATAAAGGTCTTAGTACAGTGGCTAGCACACGGTAAGCACTCACTAAATGTTAGGTGTTTTTAGAGCCATTTTCCAGACATTTGATGAATACTTTATAGCTATTATCTTATGTTGAGTCTTAATAAGATACATATTATTATTAGCTACATTTAACAGATGGAAAAACTAGGACTAGGAGAGGGTCAAAAGCTTACCAATTTAATACAGGAGGTAACTAACCAGTGGAGAATTTGAACCAGGTACCCTGTCCTCAGAGCCTGAGTATCTAACCTTGATCATGGTACCAACCTCATGAGATTACAGGGATTTTATGAGATAATACAGGTAAAGCATTTAGCACATATATTTTCAGTGATTATGTTATTATTAAGCTAAGGCTCATTAAGTAATATTTTTTCACTTTGGTAGTAATTTTAGTGTTTTATGGTAAGGGGTGATTATAGTGTTATCAGAGTGGAAGTTGATTCTGATGTTTTAATATTACAGAGCATTTTATAGCCATCTAATAATGTATCTTTTATGGTTGATGTACCATTTCTGCTTTCAAATTTCATTGTGCTTAAAATATAATAATAATGTCATTTTATTCAAACAAACCAGTAAGCAAGTCTTACTTAAAAGAGGAGCAATGACAATATATTTCCTTTGAAAGCATGAGCTGTTCTTTGCAGAAGAGTCTTAAATGAAATAGATGAAATATGGGGAGCTGTATACGGGGAGCTGTCCAGAAAGTGGGGCTGAAGGGGAAGTTCTCAACTTTGAGAGTTATCCCTGGCCCAAACCATGCAAACCCCCTGCTGACCTGGCATGGGATGACATCAGAGGTAATGCTTCACAGACCACCATTTTCAAGCATGTTCCGCCACCCCAAAGCAGCCCGTTAATATTAGCATAAAGCAACATAAGTCATTTTGGAAGGCGCAGTGGGGAAGACGGTATTTTTTACTACTCCTTTTCAGAAATGTATTAAACAACAACTTTGGATACTTAAGCTGATTATTTCTGAACCAGATAATACCTTATCTATGATAAGGCAAACTCTTTAGGAACCAAACTCAAAACAGAGAAGCCATCATCTTCAGAAAGAAAAATAAAAGAGATGAGAGACCATTTAGAAAGTTGGTGGATGTCACAGTGAAAAAAATAAATGACCATTTTGCAATATGTACCTTTTTCCTAGAGCAAAGAGAGTGAATAAATCTAATTCTTCTATCTTTCTAAACACTACAGAATGAGATTTTTTTGAAAACTGCATGGATATTCTAAAGAATTTCAATATGGTTTCCTAAAGGCTTAGAAGAGTCATTGATACAGAGGATGATATTGTCAGGATCTAAGGAAAATATAATTGGTGAAAATACTAGTAAAAAAAAAAAACCTGGCTAAATTTTAACAAAATTTAACAAAAAATCAAAGTTAATCCTGCACAACTTTCCAAATTTCAATGTCTCAATTCCCTTGAGATATGGCTTAATAAAGACTCATGTGGAAAAGGAAGCACAGGCCTTAGTTACAGCTAATGGAAGACAACAGTGTGATGCTGCATGACAAATGTGATGTAATCTTGGGAATTGTAAAAGAGAAAGACTATCCAGGTCACAGGACCTTGGTACATTCTAGAATTCAGGCAGCTTAAACACAGACAGCAGGATATATTAGGATGGGAATGTACACACTTCTAAAAGAAGTTATGTGAGCAAGAACTAGGACCTTGAAAATATGAGCTGGCTAACAGATGCCTAAGAGCAAAAGAGAAGGAATTATATCAATTTGATAACAATAATTGAATGTATGGACATTTTTATTGCATTATTTCATTCTCAAGTGCCCCAACCCCTGGATTGCTGTGTGATATAACTACAACTACACATTCCAGCTGAGCTTGACTTATTTTGGGGCCATGTTTTTTATGTTTTGGGGGGGGGATGGGAGGGGTTGAGGTTTTTGGTTTTTGAGTTTGTTTGGTTGTTTGGTTGATTTTTAGTGTTTTTCATTGTCATCACCATTGTCATTGCCACTGTAAAACTGAGGGTGGGGGTGCTGGGAGTTTTGGGTTTGGGGTTTGTTTATTTGGTTGGTTTTTGGTGTTTTTTGCAGTCATCGCCACCATCATTGTCGTCACTTTACCTTGTTTTACCTGGTATCTCAAATCTATGAGCTTCCCCAGGTCAGGTATCCTGTCATGTTCAGTTCTCTATTTCCCACAGAAAATGAGACAAACTCCAGGAGGCCCTCAGTGACTACTTGTTGATTTCCTCCACCATGTCGCTTTTTCTGCTATTGGGTTAAACACTGTTCACAGTCTGGCGAAGACTTTCTATTCTAACTTAGCTGTTCCTCCTGATCTTCCATATGGGCCATCAAGATGTGTTATCATTAGCAGCCTCTTAAATGCCTTAATTGGAGAAGTTAGGCATTTAGTATCAAGAGTGCACAGAATTCAACAGAGTTTAGATACTCCAGTATCTACCTTTCAAAATCCAAAAGAGAAAATTAAAAAGAAAAAAAGGCTTTGCAGTAGCAAAGCTTAATTGGCAACACTGCAGGGAGCAGGTGATAAATGTATGAAAAGGATAAGGGCTATCTCTAATCTTTCTCTGTTGTCATTTCCCATATACACATCCCTATTGAGCAGTATTCCTCTAACTGCATCAAACCTGTTCAGGAAAAAGAAAACTATCAAATAGAAAAAGATATTCTAGTATTAACAGCACTTTCAGAAATTCAGTTGAAATTCTTAATAAAAACTATTTCATCTCTTTCCTTTCTTCCCATCACAATCTAACTTATTGAGGGTAAAAATTCAAATGAACATATCTTACCAAAATATTTATTCAAATAGGAATGTTAGTGATTTTCAGATGCTTTCCGGCAGAGTGGAAACAGAAAGATAAACGACTTTCTCACCCTATTCAGGAGTTATTGTTGTGCTCCAGCCTGTGATGTTCCCTCGTTATCGAGGGGTACACAAATCCAGGCAGTGCATAATTTGGGAACCAAAAGTAAAATAGCAAGACATTTCTCAAGATGCTTTCACCATTTCACCATTTTTTAGAAGAACTTAAATGCAAGGAAAGAAGGATAACTCACACTAGCTCGTCCCAGGCATTAAAATTCCAAGCATAAAACTCCATGCATCACTTCACAGGGTGCTATCAACACTTTGCAAAAAGCGGGTTGGGATCCCAGTCCACGGAACTCCCAGGCTTCTGGGGAAAAGCTGCCATTGCCAAAGTTCATCCACCACATTTTACAGATTGTCACACTGAGTTCTAAGGATGGAAGGCCACCAGAACTTTTCTCAGACTCATCTGGCAACAGTTAGGAAATGAATGTCTTCCAGTCTTCTTACCAATGGACAAAATAATCACCTGAGCTGTTTACTTCCATTTTAATCAGTCAGCCAATCAAGCCCAAAATGAGAGCTTGTTCACTTATGCTCTCAGCCATGTGGATAGCTCTGCTGGGAAGAACTAAGAGAGCAGAGCACAGTTCTGCCCTCTGGGAAACCTGACTCAGACACACCTGCTGCAATTAGAAGACAATACAGGACCCAGTGCAATTAAGCTGGACAACTTTATCAGTGGAGTGATTATCAGTGCATTGAAGGACTCAGAGGTGTGTCTCCAGTAAAGAGAGGGGCTGCTCTCTCCCAGCTACAGGGTCGCCCTATCCACCTCTTCCTGCCCACATTGCTCAGGGTGAGTAGAAGTGAAAAGATGCTTTAGACCCGGCACCTACAGCACCACGGCCAGCTCCCCAGCTCTCCTTCCTTTCCATTCGCTGTCCAGCTCTGTTTGGGCTGATATGCCTGTTTCTGTCTGAACTTCCCTTCCACGGGCCCATTTCCAACTTCCCTCATGATGGTGTTAACACTCCATACCCAGGTGACTTCCTCATCACCTTTTCCCTTGCCAACAATTCCCTTCTTACGCTTCTCACCAGAATCCATCTTTTCCTATGTTGGTGACACACGTGCTTTTGCTTTCTATCTAACTAATCTCTCGTGGTTGCCAGAGGACCACATGGCCTTTTCAGTCTTAGATGCTTAAAAACGAAAGAATATTTTATTTTTTATTTTTTATTTTTTTAATTTTTTTTCAAAGATTTTACTTATTTATTTGACAGAGAGAGAGATCACACGTAGGCAGAGAAGCAGGCAGAAAGAGAGGAGGAAGCAGGTTCCCCGCCGAGCAGAGAGCCTGATGCGGGCCTTGATCCCAGGACCCTGAGATCATGACCTGAGCCAAAGGCAGACGCTTAACTGACTGAGACACCCAGGTGCCCCTTAAAACAAAAGAATATTTTACTTGCCCTAAGGATGGTCCCAGGATATGATATGACAAATTTCTCTGGTAGTACTAAATAAGGCACCATGAGATGAGGTCCATATCCTCACAAAAGAATGTGCTTATTTTGATACACATAGAAAAACTGAACTTTTAGTTTCAGACTGACTCCTGAAAAAGATTTAAAAAGTAAAATCTTTTTTGGCAGAACCTCTCTCCTTACTCTCAAAAGATTTCTTCTGCTACACACTCTCCTTTAAGCCAATGGCCTTCCTACCATCCTGATTTTTAGAGTCCTGGGATGGAAGGTTCCCACAAAAAAAGAGAGCTTTTACAAAGAGAAAAGAAAAAAGAATAATTTAAACCTGACACCTTTTTATGCCTTTATTTTTTTCAAACTAATATGTCAAACTAATTCAATTTATCATGTTCATTTTTCTTCAATGGAAGACACAGATCTGAAGTAAATGAATATGCTCTAGATGTAAGGCAATGCAAATATAGAGTCAAACTTAGACCATTCCGGGACTATAATATAACCAGAGATATAAAATTTTAATTCAAAAGTTAACGATTCATATATCACTTGTTATCTTCACCTGTCAACACTTCTGACAGCCCATTTTAATATTTAGTATTTTTTCATACTTTATCTTGTAAAAATAATTTTATCCCTTTCTCACTGTATTTCTCAACACGAAAAAAAAAAAGGTCAGACTACAGTTTGAAATTTTAGGCATGAAGGATGATAACAATGGTTTCTAGTGATAAAAAAAAAAAAAGTTCCTATCCCCATGGGAAAAGACCGATTTTTTTTTTCTTCAGCTAGAGCAGCAAGTAATCACCAAAACCAATTTTAAATCCATCCTAATTGATCAAGGACGACTTCACATCAGTAATCTTGCTTCTGAAAATCAGCCAATGCGCAACAATGATTTTCAAGTAACTATGTTTTCGTAGCTAAAGATCACCCAATACCTAAACACTTTTAGTGTTGAAAGTCTACCAATCCCTGAATTCCACAATTCCTGAATCCTCAAACAGGGTCAGGTTTCTGCTCAGTGAGGGCTCAACTGTGAAGCTCTCACCTGCTCGGCATACAATAAATTCACAACTGTGTTTCAGATAAGGAGTGATAGCCCCTTTTATTTAATCTAATTTGACACCTCATTGTATATCATATTTAAAGACTTATTTACTTATTATACCTCTATTGATTTAAAACAGAATATAAGGCAGTTAAATATTATAAAAGCCAACCCATGGCCCAGGCTGCAATGTGCAGGAGGTGATCCATCATGAAAGAAGCCAATAAAATTGTCTGTTTCACATGTTGGTTTATTCAAATATAACATCTCCATCAGTCAGCCCTGTTTCTGCACCTCTCTCCCATGAGTACTAATATCTGAGCCTCAAGCAAATGATCACACAGCAAGGAAAGAGTTTCCAGAATATCACAGTATGAGCACATGGCAGGCAAAGTCAGGCCCTCCAAAGAGCCTTACCATATGCTTGAAGTAAGTTCTCAATATTTATCCAATTTGTTCACAACAAAAAGAGAACAAGAGTGATTTTCCTTAACTCTATTCGAAGTATTTGAAATCATGAAACATCTTTTAAAGAACAATTATTTTCTTAACACTGAAAGCCTTCAGTGAGACTGTGCCTTGGCCGCCATGTACCGTTTTGTCTAAAGTAGACATTTTATACTTGTCTGAGGATTTTCAAACTACTCTATACATAACTACATATGTTGTTGTCCCCTTTATTATTTTTAAATGCTGTTTATAGATTATCTCCACTACCTTTGCGATGTAAAGGACACAAAATTTGTGGAAGGCCCGACATAATATATTGATTTATGTATACAGTACCTTCCCTTTTCTGTGGCTTTGTTTCTGTGGTTTCAGTTCCCCTCCTGATGTATTATCATAGGGTCAATAGCATCCTAATGCTCCATCACACTGCCTACGTCATTCACCCCACTTTATCTCACCATGTAGGCATTTTATCATCTCACACCATCACAAGAAGGGTCAGGAAAAAAATTAAAAAAGGAGAAAGGTCGGCACAGTTCAGTACAATGTTTTGCTAGAACCAGAAGGTTAGATAACTGCATTCACACAACTTTTATTACAATAGATTGTTATAATTATTCCCTTTTATTATTGATCATTGTTGTTAATTTCTTACTGTGCCTAATGTATAAATTAAACTTCATCACAGGCATGTTTGTATAGGAAAAGACATCGTATGTATTGGGTTATGAGCTGCAGTTTCGGGCATCCCCTGGGGATCTAGGAATGTACTCCCCTAGGAGAATGGGATACTACTGTAGTATGAAAGCTTGACCTCAGTAGGACTTATTGCGCCCAGAGAGAGCTCGTTATCTATTTTATAAATGAGAATCGGGTCCCCTAGAACACTGTGTTTAGCCATGATAAATATCATGACTCTCCAAGATCCTTTATATCCTCTGAGCAAGCCTGCCTGCCATCTGCTGCAAACCCGCCTGCACAGTCCCCCCCGGTTTCTCCGATTCCTGGCCCAATGCTTCTGTCCACGTTCTTCCCCCAAATATATGCTCTTCTTTCCCCTCTTCATCTCTACACACCCAATCTGTCTCCTTCCCAACCAAGTCCATATCCAAAAGGAGGTTACACACTATCACTTCGGGAGATCCCTTTTTCCTGCCACGAGCTCACATACACTCACCCAGTTGATGCTTTCATTCATTCATTTACTCAGAAACATTTTATCTTGTTGGGAAATAGGAAGACTTTTGTGACCACCACCTGCTGCCCTGTATTATAGTCATCTGTGTATCCATCTTCTTAGTTGTAAACTTCCGTAAATGCAAAGATATGCCCTTATCATTATATGGAGCTTTATCCATGCTAGGTGGATGAGCACTTTCGCCTTTGGCATGGGAGGAGGGCCCACAGAAGGCGAATCAAGTCAGCAACATGTGATTCAGTTATCATCAAATAATTATCTGACCCGGTCTGGGTAATTTTGTTCACCAAATTCCCCTTGAACAATTTTTAAAATGTTCTTTCTGCAGTGTATGAATCATGAGACCTCTAAGAAATAAAAGTTGAAGCAGTGTATTCACAGAGCACATGAAGTAAGTTTTAAAACCTCCAGCTGTTGGTAATTGTCAAACATTTTTAAAAGTCTATCAATTTAGCTTGCATGCTTCTAGAATCCTGTGTGCTTGCGTATCCCTAAGGGCACCATGTATTCCTGCGATTACTGCATTTATGGATCTCTCAAAAGCATGGAAGGGAGCTGATGGAGACTTGTTAAGATAAGAGTAACCAACATTAGACCAGGAAGCACAGTGGCACCAGACCCATTTTCCTTTCTTTTTGGAGGATACAAAGATTGGTGGTTTTTCTTCATGACCACAAAGGTCGCGGTGTGTATATTAAGAACTGAACTTTTTATTAACAAGTATATCGCCTGCAGTAGTATAAAAAACAGAGACTGCGCTAGAGACTGGGACAACAGATCCAAGACAGAACCTGTGTCCACAGGTGCTCATGTTTATAGGCTTCTCAGTCTCTGTCACATGTGGTGTTTGTGGGGGGGGGGGCTCCTCCTTACATAGGCACCTCGTCTGGCCCAGGCCCACAGAGAACCAGGGCTTTCTGAAGTTTGTCCTCACTGGGGTCCAACCGGCACATCAGTGCCAACCTCCCTCCCTCTGTGGAGGTGCCTCCTGGGAGCATGGAGTCTATTCCTTCCCCTCTCCACCTGTCTTCTCAGAGAGCTCATCTGCTTGCAGGGCTTCCTCTCACACCAGGATGTAAATGACTCCCAAATCCATTTCTCTACTTTACATGTCTATCTCTCTACATCCCAGAGTACTTACTGAGTGCTGCTATTGGCAGGCACTCATTACTCAGTAAATACTTGCTGCCTGATTGTAGGATAAGATGGAAGTAATCTTCCTTCAGGCAAATGCATAAAGGGCTTTTCTGGGTCAAGATGGCCTTGGCCTACCTAAATTCAAAACTAGAGAGAAAAGGATGAAATTGCTCTAGGTAAACTCCTTAGAGAAGGAACTGTATAATTTTTGTTCAGCATCTGATATTTTTCTGCTCAGTATTGCCTTCCTGTTCTGGAATTGCCCTGTCTCCCTCCAGTCTATCTACACAAGAGCCATATAACCATGCACTCCTGTCCCATGCCTACTAAGTGGGCATTTGACCCAAACCAGACTAAGGACCCCTCCCTTGGGACTTTTGAACTTGAAACCCATAGACTCTGTCACTGGTGATGTCTGAAACTGGAAAATATAAAACTGCAGGTATATTTTCCATCACCAAATCACTAACTCACCCAGTATTTGCTAAGTAACTATTATGTGCTGGGCACTCTGCAGTGAAGAGCTAGAACAGAAGCCCCTGAACGCTAGTAGAGGAAAACGTGATAAGTAAATATGCAAGCAAAAATATAATATGTCATATGTGGTAAGCCAGAAACTCCCTATCCAAAGAAACCATTTATCCACACTAAGACAAGGAAGGAAAAAAAAAAAAAAGCAAAAACAGAATGTTCATTGTAACACATGCCTATCCCCCTTCTCTTTTTAGACATGAAAACAACAGGAAAAGTAATTACAGCAATGGCTCCTACTTAGTAAAGGGGTTCAAGGTGTCCAGCAAAGGATTCAGAGAAGCTGGTCCTCAGCTGACCAAATATGTGTCCTTTGAGATAAACACTAAAAACTAGCCTCATTATTTATACAGGAAGATGCCGATGCTTTAGAGAAGTCAAGTAACTTGGCGAACGTCACAAAATGAGCAGCAGAACCAGCATTAAACCCAGGCCACCTCCCACCAGAATCCCCACTTTTCCTGCTCACTCCGCCATACTACTCCCGAGCAGCTTTTCCTCCCAGGAGCTGTGCTAAAGTACATTTCGACGCACGGAGCTCACAGCCGAAAGGAGAGAAGCATATCCGTTGGGACCAAGTGCAATAGGTCGGGTTGGGACCAAGTGCAAGAGAAGCATATCCGTTGGGACCAAGTGCAAATGGTTGCTGCCATTCGACAGGCAGAATTCTGTACTAATAAAGAAGAAAAAGCATGTGGACTGGAATTCTGAGCCCCATTTAACATCTGGCGTCATCCAACAACCACGCCCACCTACTTCCAAGCTGATGGGCTCTGACCTAGTGCCTGCTGTTCCTACATAAGATGGACAGAGAACAAGACCCCTCTGGGTGAAACGGCAGCCCATTTCTGCCCTGACAACTTGAAGAAATTCTCCTTGGTGTTTGCTGAAAGCACAAGGGTTACTGTCCAGCACCTCCCCAATCTACAACTTACTCAAAAGAGAGCACTCAGAAATGTTCGAAGGACTTCCTCCAGGCAAATGCGCCCGTGAAGCCAGTGCTGAAAGACATATCGCTCCAAATATTAATTCAAACAGAAATATGCTTTTTAACTCTCCGTTAAATATAAAATTATATTCCAAACTATGAGAACTTTACTGGGATTTTTTTTTAACATAATGCTTTTCCATTATATTGGCTGATAATGAATTAAAGAAGAAGAAAGCAGGACTGTGGATTTTTCCTTATTTTTCATTCAGTCATTCGTTTATTTTTCCACTTTTCAATGCTCTATTTTAGCCTTCCTGCTAGAAGAGCCTAGGTCAGGAATTCTGCCTCTGAGGGCCCAGAGCAGAGGGAGAGAATCTACAGCCTGTGGCCTGAGCAGCAGCCTGCATGGAAAAGGGGGAGGGGGGAGGGCATGGAAATGTGGCAGAAAAGTGGGTTAGGAAAGCTGTCTTTAGAGTTCTCTTAGAAGCTAAAGTGCTTGGAAATTGAATGTCAAAGCCCAACCAGGTTTTTGTTCCCCAAGGGTACTTTTCCTCATCTGGAGAAATATGAAGTTCATTTTTGACACTGCTTTCCTGGAATTCACAATTGATATCAGTTCACAGAGCAGAAGGACAGGACTCTCCAACCCCCTAACCCCAGGCAGAAGTCACTGTGCTCTGGTCCTCCCAGCATGCTCCCATCCTGGAGATCCATCCTTGGTGAGATTATAGGATTCTGACCATCAAGAACCTTGTTTCCCTCATCTAGAATCCCCCCAGGGTTTGGAAAGATGTGAAGTCAGGAAGAGCTAGTTTAAACTCAGGGACTTATGTACAACAGGTGAGTGAGAGACCTAGGTTTTTTAACCCCTCAGGGATTTCGTGTCCTGACCAGTACAAGGAGAGGTAGTAATACATGTTTAACCAAGTTGCTCTGATCACTACAAAAAAAAAAAAAAAAAAAAAGAATAACTCACAGTTTTTGAAGGACTGCTATGTGCTAGACTGCTATGAACTTTATAACAGACCACAAGGTAAATCTTAGTATAAACTCCATTATATAGGTATGGAGATCAAGGCTTAGAGAATTTGAATAACTTGCCTTGGGTGCTTAGCCTAAAAGTTACATAATAGTCATAAGAATCACAAGAGCTATGCTTTTTGGCACATTGATCCATGCATGCTAGAGATGTCCTAAATATTTTACTTGTATTATTTCGCATGTTCCCCATTTTTTCAGCTGAAGAACTGAAACTTAAAAAGATTAAGGCCACCCAGGCCTTTGGGTCAGTGTCTTTCAACTTAACCATTACTCACTCCCCAAGAGGACAGTTTCACCATGGAGTGGCTCCTTAATATATATTTTGTTTTAAAGCAAACTGATACTGAGGGCAGTTTTCCATGCAAATACGTTAGATTTCTTATGAGAGAGTATAGGTTTCAAGTTCTGTACAGAGTATATTTGATTTTCTTTCTAATTGCTTCATGGAGAGGGATCTAAAAGGATAGCAAGGAAGAGAGGTGTGCAATATTCAACCTCAAATGCTTAGCTCTTGAAATGAAGCCAGGTCACCCTCTCCTTAATTTGGGAACCCAAATTCACAACCTTCGCTGCAGGCTCCCAAGCTGCTAGAACCGATGGCCCCACTTTTGAGAATGGATGTTGCCCACCAAGGAAAGGCAAAACTACAAGCTGCCAAACTGATGGAAGTGTTTATCTGGGGTCTTGGGGTTGCGGTCCAGGAGACACGAAGTCAAGCCAAATTGAAAGTGTGCTCCAAGTTGTAGGCAAGAGGCAGGGATTTTTAAGGCAGAAACCACAAGCTTACCGCAGTTTTTTTGAATGGCTTATGCTTGGTGCTAGTGAACATCTAATACATGACTGGCTATTGAGCTAATAGGGCTTGCTCATCTCTCCTTCAACCCCAGGTACAAGGACGTTTTCTAGAATGTGGTAGATTACAGTTGCCAAAGTCACACGTTCAAAGTTCTAGCTGGCTGTGGATGGCCCTATTTGCCTTACGACCTTCTGATTCCATCTTCAAATGATTCTGAGAGCCATGCTTACTCTACTTTGAATCTTCTTTCATGATACAAAGCACTTTGTCAGGCTTCATTGACCAAACAGTGGTAGTAATATAAACAACTCGTAAGAGAGGCTTAATTAAGTGTGAATTCATCAACAGAATGCAACATCCTGCATCCATGAAAGCTAATGCTGAAGACCAGAGAGAAGCACAGGAGTACACCTAAAATGTTTACCACATGGCATTAACTGATGAAGTACAACATAACACACACCCTACAATGACATTTCTTATAGTATAAATATATGTGAAAATTAAAAGTTAATATAAAAGGGGTGCCTGGGTGGCTCAGTTGGTTAAGCATCAGACTCTTGATTTCATCTCAGGTCATGACCTCAGGTCCTGAGATTGAGCTCTGCATCAGGTTCCTTATTCAATGTGGAGTCTGCTTGTCCCTCTACTTCCCTCTCTGCTCTCCCCCCACCCCCTCCACTTGCACATTCTCTCTCTCTCTCTCTCTCTCTCTCTCTCTCTCTCTCTCTCTCAAATAATAAACAAAAGATTTAAAAAGTTAAGATAGAAGGAATTAAATGTTATGTTATGCTGGTACAATTCTAGTTGGTGTTTTATAGATTTAAGGAATATCCTATCGTTTGAGAGTTAAACATCAGGACTGAATGTGAGAATACATTGTGGGCACTGTCCCAAGACCAGTGCCAGGGAAGAACAGGCAATAACTTTTCACAAATACTTTTCCTTGTTATTATTTCCCTGCCACTTAGACTAATAAGGGAGACTAACAAAGAAAATCAACATGCATAGTAATCACTGGCTTTGTGGTCCGCAAGACATGATGCCTACATGCTACTTTTTGTCTCATACTTAGTAAGACAGGGATATGCTATATGTCTTCCAAACACTACTTTTTTTCCAAGAATACCGAGGAACCTCCCACTCGCTGGGACATGGAGGTGAGATAATGGGTCCACGATGTGAACCAGGATTTTCACAGCTTGTCCAGGATTCTTTTCCCTGCACCAAGTGTTCTTTTACTCCAATGGTTGTAAATAGCAGTTTGTGCACTTGGGGACTGTACAGTTGACACAATGATTCTCTGAAGGTCCTAGGAAATATGTTTCATGTTTTACTTTTGATACTGTTAATTTGGTTTGGAGGTGTGAATGTTATAAGACCGAAATATGCCACCAGAAATGGGGAGCCATTTAGTGCAGGAAGACAGTTCTTATTGGTGGAGGCCTTTCTACTTAAACCACTTCTGCATTGGCCCCAGGAGAGCTTAAGGAGGGTGCACAGTTGTGCACTTTCTTTTCCTTCTCCTGAGCACATGTTTGCATTTATCCACATCCCATGTTCCTTTAAGCCCCGTGCCTCTGTTCCCAGTTTCTTCTTGTTCCCCTCTCAGCCTCACGTATCTGATTTAGAGGGGCTTATCTCTGTGCTCCCTCGTGGGCTGACTCAGAGCTGCAGCCCTGATCACTCTGCAAAATTAACAGCTTAACTTCTGTGTCAGAGAGCAGGACTGGGGAAGAACATCTGGGAAATCGGTAATTTACACAATCATGTTCAACAGCCAAGATATCACACCTTTATTATCCATGCACTCCTGGCCCCCAGCTCCACAGGGCCACATGGGGATGAGAGGGACACCTGCTCTGTGCAGAGACCGAAGTCAGACAACACCAAGAGGGAGGCTCTCTGCTTAAAGTCTTCAAGGTCTCACTGAGAGTCAAAGACCAGCAGTGCTTGCTACATGCTTCTCCCTGCCAGTCCTAGCCCATGAGAAGGAGGCAGGGTGTTTGTGTGTGTGTGTGTGTGTGTGTGTGTGTGTGCGCACGCGCGCATATGTGTCTGTGTGTACACATGCACGTGTGTGTGTGTGTGTGTGTGTGTGTGTGTGTGTGTATAATTCCAGGAAGTCAAGTCCAGGCCTTTTGAAATGTATCAAAAATCTATGTCTACACTAACCTGGGCTCTAATTTCCTGCCCCAGACTCTCTGTTAATAAAGTAAGAAGCTGCCTATCTCACAGCACCTTTCCCTTTATTCAAGTTAAGCCTTCCCTCCTGCCTTGGTTGTAGGTCATGATCTTGGCTGCTCCCTGCAGATTGAAAAGGTTGACTCCTAGATCTATACGTGACCAGCTTAATTCTAGAGAGACTGCCTGAAGTACTTCACGGTGGTTTAGTTTCCACGTCATTTATCACTGACATCGTCTCATGCATGAAAGTGCAAGGAGATTTAAGGAGCTGGCATTTTCTCACAAGGTCTCCTTTAGTGGAACGGAGCCCAACACGCTACTTAACTTGCTCTGAAACATAACTCTCCTCTCCTTGCACTTCCGTCTTGGACAGAATAGCACAGCCCTTAGCAAGTGGGGAGCTTTTCTCTGGAACTCTTAAGTCCTATTTTACTGAAATGCACATCATGCCCACAGGTTAGGTCACAACCTGTCTTTGCACTCCAAATCCCAGGCCAGACAGAGCCTGGTGTTCAAGAACAAGTCACCTGAATGGCCAAGAAATCAAGAAATACCAAACAGAAGGCAAATCCACAGAACACTGCTTCCCTGAGTTTGAAGAGAACTGGGTTTTATGACTCATGTGGACTTTTGCTTCTTCAATTTATTTTCATGCTTGAAATGCACCACTTTTTTTTTAAACTCAATTAAAACTTGAAAAAAAATTAAAATCCAAGATGAAATCTTGCATCCATAGCTGGTTTTACTGGACTGCTCATTGTAGAAATAAGATTTCTAGTTTTGCAAAACCAAGCCCCTGGAAGCAGGTATTTCCTGTAAGGGAGTCAGTATTCAGGAAGGTACAAGTGCAGGGAACCATACACACTGTTTCCTAAATTGGAAACCACACCAAATCAACATTTTCTTGGGAAATGCAGATACCACATTCTGAAATAATAATATTCTATTCTGTCAACAGAATGTCCTCCCGTAGGTTCTGCACACCTCCTTCCTGAGCTTGAAAGACTTGGTGCAGTTCTGTCTTGTTACATAGGCATTCTGAGTACAAGCCCCAACACACACACACACACACACACACACACACACACACACACACACACACTGTTCCTAAATGAGAAAGGAGATCCAATGAGCAGTATTTTACCCTATTCTTCATATACCACCATTTTACACACACACACGCACACATACACACATAAGCATACACATGCATGCAAACACAAACACACACACACATGCGCATGCACACACACATACACACACACACACACAGACACACACACACACACTGGTCCTAAATGAGAAAGCAGATCCAATAGAGCAGGATTTTACCCTATTCTTCATATACCACCATTTTACACACACACACACACACACACACAAGGTTTCTGATATGTGGTCCTATATTGCCTCAATTAAAGAGATTTATTTATTTGAACATCAATATCCTCTGGAATTATGATTAGCCCCTGAGAGGGAGCAACTCTCTAGAAGGACATGCATTAAACTGGTAAGGCTTAGGCTAGTATGCTAGAGATAAAGCTTCTGTGACATTTATATGATATCAGACATATTAAATTATTTTTAACCTCCTGACAATTATAAATGAAGATATATACCATTTTATCTGTTTCTAAACTACAGAAAAGAACTAATGAGTCATTCAATTTTGCCCATGTAGATTTGGGTTTCTCTCTGTTTCACTGTGGATTTGCCCATCCATTTCTTTTTTGTGTAAATGTATATTCTCCATTTTTGCAAACCAGGGCCTACTTATGCTTAAATAGGTTGCAATTTTTTTTCAGTTAATTGCAAGTTCTAGGAAGTGCCAATGTCTATTAATGCCTCTTCCCCTAGGCTGGAATTAATGATAAAGTTCCATGATTCAGGAAAATTCTTTTAAGTGAAGAAAGTCCCCTTGATAACGTAGAAATTCTTCTGGAAGGTAATACAAAAGGTCATTATCTGACATTTACCCCTCTGAGGAAATCTGTATAACATCCTTTTTATATGGCAGACATTATAAGGACCAAGCAGCAAAGGGAAAAATGGGTTTGGGGTGTGGGCATTACATGAAGGGCCTTAATTATCCATCAGGGCGACAGTCACTCAGGAGAAACAGGTAGAGAAAAGGGAAAGTAGAATGATGCCAAAAAAATCACTGATTGTCTTCTTTGCTCACTGGCCATATTCCAGAGCTGCTATCCATGAGCCAGGTCAGAAAGGGCGGGCTCTCCTATGGATCGCTGTGATATCGCCAAAGAAAAATTGTACCAGACAGAATTAAACAGACAAAGAAGACTTTATATTTAAGACAACTGCAATAGGAGAGAGAGATTCAAGTCCACTGAAAATTCTTCAGTGTCAAGTAATAGCAAGTTTTTAAGCACTTGGGTAAGCTGGGAGAAAAGTACTGGAGAACATTAGGGAAGAAACTGTGATTAAGTTACCTATATTTGTTAATTGTCCCTTAGACTCCTACCCTCCCACAGAGATTCCAGTCTCTTGAAAGATAAGGGTGCTATCTTTCTTGATAATTACATTTCAAAGGGATGGCTGCCAGGTCCTTGAGACATTCTTGGATGGTAAAACTGGCAAAAGGCTGGGAAAAGATTTATATCTCAAAAGAGCAGAGAAAGAATTAACAACTATAAGTTTTCTAAAATAAGTGCTCCGAGAAAAGAGATCAGGGACCAGTCTGAAGGTATTATATGTAAACAATGAATCTTGGAACACTACATCAAAAACTAATGATGTATTGTATGGTGACTAACATGACACAATAAAAAAAAAAGCTGAAGGGAAAATTAGGGCCATTTTGATCAATCTATAGTTGTACTGGCGAACATACAATGAGCATTTGGTAAGTTCAAGGTTCTTCACATGCACTACCTCATTTCATAGCAATGTTTTATTTTCCTCATTTACAGATGAGAAAACTGAAACACAGAAAGGCTGGTTACCTGCCTATGGATACACAGCCAGGCTGTCTGGCTTTGGAGTCTATGTAATCTCAGCATGCCGGTATGGCAGGTAGGCAACCCTTGCACCTCAGTGGCTGAGTTTAATCCTGTGGCAGATGTACCCTAAGGTGAATCATAATAGGTGACACACCTTGAGCAGGTCCCTCTCCTTGAGTGCAGGAAGAACTTGAGACAGCTTCCAGATGACATAATATGTCAAAGATGATATTACAGAAGATGAAGCCTTATGATATATAGAAGATGCCATGATTATGTTACATTATAGAAGATGGAGCCTTAACAGCCTGAACTGAGAGATTCACCTACAGGGTTTGAAGATGTGAACTGCCATGTTATGAGAGTGAGGGTCAGCTTGTAGGGACCTGAGCATGGCCCCCAGGCGACAGCCCCCAGGAGAAAGGGACCTTGGTCTGAATTCTGCCAACAAGCACATAAGCTTGGAAGAGAACTTTGAGCTTCAGATAAGACATGGCCTGCTTAACAGGAAGAAAGTCCCCTTGATAAAGTAGAAATTCTGTAGTGCAGAAGACCCTGAGTGGAAGGCCCCGTTAATTCCTGCCCAGACTCCTGACTCACATGGTAACTTACTGAGTTTGAGGGGCTTTGTGGACATCCCTGCTATCTTGGTGAATGCTCTGCCTTTCATTTAGTGCAACAGCCTCATAAAAGTTCTTCCTTCCCCCAGTTTACTCTCCTCAAAAATTTGCCTGCCATGGTTATCTTTTGAAAATGTATATCTTGAATTACATATCAAGAATGAATTGACATATGAATTACATATGAATTACCTATCAAGATATGATAGGCTTCAAATACCTGTTGACATCCAAGAAGAGCCAGATCCCAAATATGTTCCATTAGCTTTGTACCAACATCCACATCCCTTACCTTTAGTAATTTATGGATTGATTCCTGTTGTTCATCTGACACTTGCCTTTGACTGGGCCCTACTCCAGATTCGTAAAGGAACATGTACCTCAGACCCTTATCCAATACAAACCCCTAGCCCCAAGCAACAGCGAGACTGATTCTCCTTTCCTTTTGAGTCTCTCAGACACTCCATCTGCTATTCTCTACCTGTCACATTATTCAATAAACACTGTTTCCACTTTCTCCGGCTCAAAGCCAATTTCTACCTTGCATGAAGCCAAGGGTCCTCTTGGCTGGTCCTGTGGGACCTTCTCCAGGGCTCTAGGACTCAGCCTGCCGGCATCAACAGTTCAACATAAAATTCCCTGGCTTGAAGAAGTCAAATGGTATAATTCCAGTTCCACCACTTGCTGTTTGAGGATTTGGATAAGTCAACTTTCATCTCTTAACTTCAGTGTTCAGTGAACTTCACTAGAAGTAACACCTAACATCTCAGAACATCACTGAGCGAGATTAAACTGTGTGATACAAATAAACTTATTAGCATAATGCTGAATATAGAGTGAAAATCTAATAAGCATTTGTTAAATTTTGTATTTCATTTTTTTGTGTGTATTTGTTGACACCTTTATATTGCACATGAAGGGGCTAGGACAAGGATTATGGGGCAGGAGGCTTGGCCAGGCAGAGTGCTTATGGGGATAAGCGATAGTGTGAGCATGGAAGGACAGCATTTAGAAAATTTAGAAACAGGAGGCGCCTGGGTGGCTCAGTTGGTTAAGCGTCTGCCTTCAGCTCAGGTCATGATCCCAGAGTCCTGGGATCCAGCCCCACATCAGGCTCCCTACTCAGTGGGAAGCCTGCTTCTCCCTCTCTCACTCCCCCTGTGTGTGTTCCCTCTCTAGCTGTGTTTCTCTCTGTCAAATAAATAAATCATTAAAGAAAGAAAGAAAGAAAGAAAGAAAGAAAGAAAGAAAGAAAGAAAGAAAGAAAGAAAGAAAGAAAGGAAGGAAGAAAGAAAGAAAGTGAAAGAAAGGAAATTTAGAAACGGGAAAGTTTTCCAGTAAACCAACGTGTATGAAGACACAGATGCTTGAAACAGCAGGATGTTGCAGACACAGTAGTCAGGCTTGTCTGAAAAAAAAGATGTATGTGGGAGAATCAATTTAAAGTCCCTCTCATTTATTTCCCCCAGTACCCATCTTCATTTCCCAACAAACTAAAAAGAAGAAAGAAATTCATCTGGGACTGACTGAGCCAGACATCATTCCAAGTGCTTTAAACCTATGCACTTACTGAATCTACACAATGAGATAGGTGCTCCTAGTATCCCTATTTTTCATATGAAGACAGTGACACCGGAAGGGATAAGTATTTCTCTCAAGGTTGCACGATCAGTAATGTGCAGATCTCAGACTTGAACCTAAGCAATGGTAATATTCTTCACTCCGGTGTGTATACATTTGCAAAGTCCACTAAACCAATCAGCACAAATAAACATAGAACCAAGGAAGCAGGGCGCCTGGGTGGCTCCGTGGGTTAAACCTCTGCCTTCGGCTCAGGTCATGATCTCAGGGTCCTGGGATCAAGGCCTGCATCGGGCTCTCTGTTTAGCAGGGAGCCTGCTTCCTCCTCTCTCTCTGCCTGCCTCTCTGCCTACTTGTGATCTCTCTCTCTCTCTCTGTGTCAAATAAATAAATAAAATCTTTTAAAAAAAAAAAAAAGAAGCAAGGAAGCAAATGGGGAAAGGACTGGGTACACTGAATCATTAAATGTGAAAAGTAAAACTTCAGAAAAACTAAGTGACCCTCCCTTCATATTAAATGTGATAAGTGGCAGTTATAAGACTAGAACATAAATACCTTTAGCAACAAGAAAACTCATACTGTGTCCAGGAATGCATATGTGTGTGTGTGTGTGTGTGTGTGTGTGTGTGTGTGTGTTTATGTGTGTGTTTATGTGTGTATATATATATATATATACATATATATATAATATACATTATGTAATGTATATATTTTGTCCTAATATGTTATTGTTTAGAACACACACATATATAGGAGCACCTGGGTAGCTTAGTGGTTAAGCATCTGCCTCATGATCCTGGAGACCTGGGATCGAGCCCTGCATCAGGCTTCTCCCTCTCTCACTCCCCTTGCTTGTGTTCCCCCTCTAGCTGTGTTTCTCTCTGTCAAATAAGTAAATAAAATCTTTAAAAAAAACACACACACATATATACACACATTATACACACATTATATAGGTATGAATATGTGTGTTTATATATATTTGTGTGTATGTATGTATCGTGAAAGTACTCAGTTCATAGAGTAAGTAATTTGATGGCTTTGCCCTATAAAACCATGTGCTTGGTATTTAAAGCCAACTACGTATTGATTGATTGACCTTCCAGTTGAAAAAAGCATTAAGAAAGCAGCCTCTCACACCACGTTGGAACATATACAAGTAGTATCAGATAAAGTAATTCTTACAAGATTTTTGAAGTCCTGCTGGGGGAAAAAATGTATTTAAAATTAATAAGATAGAGACTACTAAAGTATATATTGAAAAGTGCTCATTTTCAAATACAGATAATTAATTCAAAAGACCCAAGATGGCTCTCTATATTTTTTTTTCCAAAACACACTTCTAAACATATGTAGCTTTCTCACAAAGTTTCCTCATTGTATCATTTAACACATATTGCTTGGCTGCCTACTAAATGTAATGTACTATTCCTAGGCCTCTGAGATAAAAACAGACATGATCCCAGCCCCGGTGAAACTTACATTGTAGCGGGGACAGACAAACAATACATAAAACATTTGACAAAAATCATATAATATGCTCTGTGGTGGTAAGTACTGAGGGACAGAAACACATAGATCAGAGAAGGGGGACCTCAGGGTAAGGGCTGCAGCATAACATAGGGGAATCAGGGTGACCCTTTAGTGAAAATGACAAGTGGGGAAAACCTGAAAGATGGGATCGATACTTTCCAGGCAGAGGAAACAGTGCGGGCAGAGGCCTGGAGGCAGGAGTGTACCTGTGCCTGACATGCTTAGGAAAGGCCAGGGAGGTTGGTGGGGTTGAAACATGTCTAGGGCAAGAAAGCAGAGAGCAGGTATGGGAGCCAGATCCTACAGGGATCTCTGTCCCATTCCGAAACAGAGAGCAACTGTGGGGATTTGAGCAGAGAACTGTCACAGTCTAGCCAATGTTTTAATTTTTTTTCTTAAGGAGATTGAAGGATGGCACCCTAATACCAGTGAGAAACACTGGTGGCACCCTATACTATATCCCAACCTCAGACACAAACATCCCACACTGCATCATTAAGCATTATGTTTCTTGTACATGGTCTAAAAGCTAACAATGTAACAGGAGGGTCTATTGTAAATTTTAACAATAAATTATATCCCTAATTTCCTAAGTTATTTTTAAGATCATGCATAAAGTTGATGATATGCTTCCTGTGAGTCAATATAATTTTTGTCTTTTTTTAAGATGTTATTTATTTATTTGACAGAGAGAGAGAGATCACAAGTAGGCAGAGAGGCAGGCAGAGAGAGGAGGAAGCAGGCTCCCTGTATTTATTTGACAGAGAGAGGGAGATCACAAGTAGACAGAGAGGCAGGCAGAGAGAGAGGGAAGCAGGCTCCCTGCCGAGCAGAGAGCCCGATGCCAGCCTCAATCCCAGGACCCTGAGATCATGACCTGAGCTGAAGGCAGAGGCTTTAACCCACTGAGCCAACCAGGCGCCCATGATTTCTGTCTTTAATTTGAATGGTAATGAATTACATGGACTGATTTTCTAATATTGAAATCATTTTGCCGGCCTAAGGTAAACTCTTGTGGTGGTTTTTTCTTTGATGCTTAGTGACTTTGGATTGTGTACTGTGCTTTTTTCATTAAAAAAGAATTATTTGAGGGGCGCCTGGGTGGCTCAGTTGGTTGGGCAACTGCCTTCGGCTCAGGTCACGGTCCCGGAGACCCGGGATCGAGCCCCGCATCGGGCTCCCTGCTCGGCGGGAAGCCTGCTTCTCCCTCTCTCACTCCCCCTGCTTGTGTTCCCTCTCTGGCTGTGTTTCTCTCTGTCAAATAAATAAAATTAAA